>PVIH01008400.1:60000-91308 GCA_004025045.1 Sigmodon hispidus | reverse complement strand
TTCTCAAATTAGGTCTTTTCATGGTGTCCCAGATTTCCTGAACATTTTGAGTTATGGCTTTTTTAGTTTTACTATTTTCTTTGACTGATATATCTATTTGAGCTACTGAGTCTTCCACTTCAGAGATTCTATCTTCCATCTCTTGAACTCTGTTTGTTATGCTTGTATCTGTAGTTCCAACTTTTTTCTTCAGGTTTTCTATTTCCATTTTTGCCTCATTTTGCGCCTTTTTTATTGCTTCTAATTCAGCTTTTATTTCAGCTTTTAGTTCCTGGCATGTTTCTTTCATAGATTTGTTCATCTCTTCCAATTTTTTGTTTGTATTTTCTTCTATTTCTTTAAGGCTTTTTTTCAAATCTTCTTTGAGAGCTTCGATGATCATCAAAAAGGAATTTTTGGTGTTGCTTCCTTCTGTTTCCTCTTCATTGCTCAGTTCAGGTCTTATATTTGTAAGATCGCCACTCCCTTCTGGAGTTACCATGTTGTCCTTTGCATTATTATGTAATTTTTTGCACTGACGTTTGCCCATGGCTTCAGTGGTTCACAATTAGATGGGTCCTGGTCAGTTGTGGCACTCGGGTTTGTGTGCCTCCTGTCACCTTTCTGGTCAGGGTCTGATTCTGTCTTTCAGAGACCCCTGCAGTTGTTGGTTCGCTCAGTTCGAGGTTGTGGTGGGGAGCTGTGCAAATTCCCTCAGCAGGAGCTGTGGATGTGGTCAGGGGCAGAGTTTACCTGCCCCTGCTCCCGAGTGCACTGGGATTCTGCAGACAGCACTCGGTCCCGAGAGTGGAACCGAAAGCAATGGGAGCTCAGCTCTCCCTCCCAGGCTGGGATATAGGCGCTGAGGCCTCGTGTCCCCTCCTCACCTCTGGGCGGGGTCTGAATCTGCCCTTCAGAGACCCCTGTAGTTGGTTCGCTCAGTTTGAGGTCGTGGCGGGGAGCCGTGCAAATTCCCTCAGCCAGAGCTGTGGATGTGGTCAGGGGCAGAGTTCACCTGCCCCTGCTCCAGAGTGCGCTGGGATTCTGCCACTTAAAGACTTCTTAATTCATGGGCCTTTGTACCTAGAAATGGTCCAAATACCCCTTAGATAACCAATTAAAATGGCTGCCTATTGACACTTTAGAAACCAGTATTTTATGGAAAATCTCCAACTTTTGCCAGAGTATGGATAGATGGAAGAAGTTGTCTTTCATACAAGCTTTCCTTTATCTGAGTTCCAAATCCTCTCTATATACATATTAAATTCACCTAACTAATGCTGCACATTACCTGGGGCTGATTATAACAATCCAGGGGGCGCTCTAGTTAAAGACTAGTTTACAACCTGCATCTTGGCTGATCTCCCTAAGTCTGCACTTAAAACAGTGAACCCTGACAAACTTCCGGAAACCATCTCAGTTCCTAGGTTCTCTTATAGTATACTAATCTAAACCCTGAAGATCCAGAGGGCAGACAACCCCTTATGACCCATGTCTTTTCCCAGAGTTTATATGACATTAGGGCCAAGTTTAAGTATCTGGAGAGTTGGATCATAATCCCACAGGCAGAAGTCTTAGCTCTGGCCTTTAAGGTAATTCCATGGGAGAGATAAGAAAACTCATAAATAAAAAAAAAAAATCAAATTCTGGCCGAGTGACTGCCTGGGATCTGTTACCTCCTGGGGCTCAAGACCACTGGGTCCCCATATTAAGTATGGCCAGGAAGATCACTGGGTCCTGGCTTGTCCTAATCCATGTGGGCTACCTGGGCCATTCCCAAGTGCCATCAAGAGAGACATTGGTCTAATGACTTTGCCAGTGCATCTTGTAGAATGGGCACATGAAATGCAGACCACTGTTCAGCCAATCTTTTATGCCTGGCCATGGATTATTGAAGGGATCTGGGCTCCCCTGGTCCATTCACTATCATCTTAAACAGAGAGCCCTGAATAGTCGTTATGTTGCCCATCAGGATGCCCATTTCCTTTTTCTTGGACATCATAGCCACTTAGTTGGTTCTGAGAGAATTTGGGGGACTCACCTTTTCTTCTCATCTGCCTATTTTTTGGATGGGAAACAGCCTTACCTGCCTCATAAGTCCTCATCACCCAATTGCATTTTTAGGGGCATCCCTCTCACCCACTCATTTTTTTATTGTACAGCTTGCCTTTTACCCTAAATGGGAAGAGATTATTTTAGCCACAGTGGGAGCTTCTGTTTCTTTTGTTCTCTTAATTTGTCTGGTCCCAGACTGGCCAGCAGTCCCTTTCCTCTTCCTTCTAGCCACCCACACTAGTGGTTCCAATAGGTCATTTCCTCTGCCAGCCTCCCAGATGAACCCCCCAAGTCTGGGACACCCAAAACCCCTCTGTTGACAGACACCATTACCCCATTGTCATTCCACTGCAGGATCCTACCTCGTACAATACCCAAGCTCAGTACTCACTCTAACTACCAATGTCCCTCTCCCCTTTCTCCTAAATGGCAGGATTCCTTTAACTGCTAAGTATAAGGATCTCCTTCATTGAATTTACTTACTCCTCCTCAAGCATCCCCTACCTCAAGATAATCTTTCTTTAAACACTGTAATCCAGACAGGATCCTGATGTCTTAAGTGCCAGAGGACACTGAGACTAACTGCCTTGTTTCCAATTTCAGAAAAAATGAGACTTTACTCCACATCCATACTCAACTCTAGAAGATGGGGAACCCTCTATCATTTTCTCCTTGATCCCCTCTCCATGTTCTCTTTTCTCTACTGACCACACCCAGCTTCATCAGTTTCCTCTATTTATCTCCACTGACATAATCAAAATTCCTAAACTAATTAGCTGTTGTTACAGGACTACCAACCATTAAATTCAGAGCTGGAGGCATAAAAACTAACAAATGTGCCTAGGTGATAAGAAACAACAACACTCTGGAGATATCCATCCTCCAGACTTAAAGAGGAGACATACAGAACAAATTTCATTATAATTCTTTACTCTTGACACCCCTCAGCATTCAACCATCTGTGTCTCCTATGTGCTAAGGTGATACCATGATGATGGAAAAGGAACAGGTGCTTGAAAGTTTGTTTAGGTGAAGACAAAAAAGCTTAGTTGATGAAAAAGAGAAAATGATTTGACATGTTCCAGATTACTCCCACCTCACTCACTATGCTACTTTCTATAAATGTTTGAATTCCAATAAACTATTAATCCCTTTCAGTACTCCCTAAGTACCACACTATATCATTGGAGCTACAATCTCAGTATTTTAAATTCTCCTTGGTTGGTTTTTAATGTGTCTGAAACTTATCTTTTTTTTTTTTTTTTTTTTGTAAACTTAAAAATTCTTATAAGCTCCAGGAAGTTGACTGAGATCCACCTCAAATAGCATCTTGTCAGGTCCAAACACCACGCATTGCCTGTACAGCAAAGTGAAACAGTCAGCTACCTCAGGATGACATGGACAACCCTGGAGATTTCTTAGTTCCCCAACGATAATTGACACCCACCAAGTCAGCAGGAAGCAATCTAGAGATTCTTGCCCATTTGCCATCCTAAGTTCTCACTTGTTAAACATAATAAACAAAAAGGAGAAATCTTCTTGTACAAAAGACATTAGAACATTGGAGTGAAAGCTCTTTGTAGATACCAATCCAATGTAACTAGGTTCAATGAGTTGTGTAGGTATTATTTTTAGCAATGAGTCCTTGTTGTCAATCTATGGAGAACAGCCTATTGTCCTGGCAAACTCATACATCCACTATGAAAATCAGCCATGAAAATGTTTAGAAATTCTAACTACTACTCTGTGGTCTTAATGAAACATTCATTTCCTGGTTACCATAGCATCAGAAGCTTTATGTACATGGTTTGCAGATCACTACATTGGGAAGAATAAATCCTATGTGGACACTTGGTAGGGCAGAGGTTAAAATTCCATTCCAAACGCATGCCCCTGCTGATTCACTAACAAGAGTGAGGGCACCAGCAGGAGTTCTGTGATACAGTGATGATGATCCTAATTGGCTGCAGATGCTCTAAGCCCTGAAAACAGAGGACTGGAGTGAATAGAAAAGAAGAAAATGAAGACTTCAGCATGCATCATATTCCCAGTGCACTTCATTGTTGGAGAAGACCCAAGTATTTGCTATTGAAGGATCAAATAGATGGTAAAATAGTATCTAGCCTTCATAGTCACTGGTGTTTAAACAATTCTTTAGACCTCTTAATAACGAAAGGAAATAATATATAAGGTACTCAGGTATTTACTACTAATTTCATCAATTACTTTTGGATAATCTTAAATACCCATTTGGATAATGCTTTTTCCTTATTTATTTGGAAAGGAGAATGGCATGATAGACAGTTGGAGGGATCAACAAGATAAGGACGGGGCTCAGGACGTACTTATTAAAAGTTTCCATTATCTTAACTTTTACAGTTGATATATTCAACTTCCAAAAAGTACAGTAATTTAATGTTTGTCATATTCCATACAACAATATCACTTTGAAGTTATAATAGAAAATATAGAAAAAATATAAAATATGTTATCCAAAGAATATTCTTTACTAAAGACATAAAAAAATAGTATAATTTTTAATTTTACCTTCCATCTTAGGATTTTATACTGGCCTTTATGTTTATGTTTAAATTTTATTCTTTAATCTACATTGAAACCCACACTTGACAAGCTTACAATTGCTTTCATATGGACATGTCTAATGATTGCAGCCACTATCTCAACTGTTTTAAGCATAAGAGAAATAATGTTTATCATAAACATAGCATCATCTATTCTCTTGTTGTTTCATTATCTTGCAACCCAGATTTCTTTAGAAAGAGAATGGAGAGAGTTACATATGATTATATAATTCTGTCCATAGAAGCAGTGGCTTAGCAGGAAAAATCAGGTCTCTAGATTTGGGAGACCTCTGAGAGTTGATCATGGAAGACACAGTGGTTGGGCAAATAATACCAGCTCTTGTTGGTACTCTTGGTTTTCTACAAGAACTGTAGGAGAAGACCTCATTGCTGAAAATGCAATCCACATTGCTTACAAGATATAGAAAAAGCAATCTACAATTGGGTTGAAATCTCCCTTCCTGCTAGCCAGATGTCAAAGTGCCAGAAAGGTATGATGGAGGCAGGTTGGTATAAAAGGCATCAAGTATCTTACAAAGCATAAGCTATAAACAAACAAACAAACAATCCTTTTTTGCAATGTATGCATACTTGTACAATACTACCACAATGGTTGTTGATTAATCAAATATCCACTGTTTAACCTTGAGGCCTATCCATAGTAAGAAATGTATGTCAGGCTCTAAAAGCCTAATTATAAGTTCTGATTAGGGAGATTATAGGCCTAATTGAAGTACTTGCTAACAAATTGATTTATAATATATTAGTTTAATATATATAATGTGATATGATATATTTATATAATAATACATTAAATATTATATATTTAATTATGCATTATATATCATATATGTCACATGTATATAAATATAAGCCTAATTGTGAAACTATGAAAAAACACATTTATTTGATAAAAATCTGTGATAAATAAAATCATGGCAAACCCTGAAATGTTTAAATTCTGAATGCAAATTATGACAGAGGGGTATTACACAGGAAAATCCAAAGACTTAAACAGTGTCTTCATACATTGTAAGTTTCTTTGTGAACAGTGTCTTTCAAATCTTATTTTTCAAGTTTCATGTAAATTTGAAATATTTTACGTTATAAATATTTTTCTAAGTTGTTAGTACTTTGAGCTAGTGAAAGTATAGAAGACATGGCTATGAATTTATCAGTTTTCTTTGTTTTGAAATAAATATCAAAATACTTCAGTGTGGTTCTTTTCTGTTTCTTTAATACATAGATAAAGAGATCAATGCAGAAATATTATATTGTTTATGTTATATGTTTTTAATTTAGAAATAACAATTAAAACAAGACAACAATGAAAGCAAAGGAAGTAATTTAGAGACATTCTCCAATAATACTTTAGTGTTTAATGATTTAAAATTTGTGCTTGGTAATCATATGGCATTATTGGCAAAATTTGTAATTAGAAGTATATCTCATTTATGAATTAACACCGGTATCCATTGTCAGCGAATTATTATTGAACTGGGCTGAAAAAAAAAGGTAGTCAAAACCCTTTGGAGAAATACTGGCCAAACAAGTGACATGATTGTTGGAAATGAAGCAATGTTGGCCAAAAGAATCATCTATGAATTTATGCTGTCATCTGTTCCCTTTGTCACATCTGTTTTCTGACCTATATGTTCATTAGAAGAAAAATAATTTCTTTAACTTCATGTTTTAAGAGCTGCAGTCATACGATATACAAAATAATAGTAATCACTCAGATGGTGAATTGCAACTTTTTGTTAAACTCTGAAACAAAATGGAATACATTAATAACATTGGAAACATGTCCATTTGATAGCCTGGAATCAAATAAGTTTATGCAAGTGATGCTAATTGCCATTATGGTAAGAAATATGAAGACAACTAAATATTTTGTTAACAATTATACCCTATAATTTAACATTTAGATGAGCTAATATAAATTAAGGCAGAATCATAGATGGAGACTTTTTGTTACCTTAAGAATGTATTTTCTTCTTCTTAGGAGTTGAAATTAGCAGGGAATTCATTGTCATTTTATCAACTCAAACCATGAAATTAGTTTTGATATTTGAAACATAGTTCTATCATCTCTAGTTATTAGAATTCTTAAACAAGGAGTTGACAAAGGCAACTGCTATGCTTCCCATGTAAGTCTATTATGTACTCATCATTTCATAGTTGCATTGCATCACAAGTGGCAATGTAGCTTGGTGAAGACAGCTTTTAGACATCTTGAGGCTCTCTGTTCCCTTGGATTCAGGAGTTTTAACCAGAGAAAAGGGATAACGTCATATTAAACTGCTCCCTAAAGTACTCTTGAGTGATAGCATATGATGACTTCTTCTTTCTAGGTCTGTAATATTGTCATATTTCTTTTCTTTTTTTGTTTTTATTACAAAAACATATTTTTTTAACCCATATGCCCTTGTTCAGGCTTCCTTCCCCCTCCCGCCCCTCCCTTAGTCACTCACTCTTCTCTCCATCAGTTTATCTCCTCCCCAGCAAGGGCAGGAGGTCCCAAAGTCCAAAGGTGGCTTAGTTCAACACCCACTCCAGACCTGCTTTCCTCATCCCCACATCAAGACTGAGTCAGTTGTTTCTCTGGAAGGAATGGGCTCCAAGGTGCCAGTCTAAGTTGTTTCAGATCCCAAGCTGTTCAGTGGTTGTGCTTTGCAGCCTGGACATACTAAGCTTTTTTTGTTTAAAGTCCACCAATGAGTGAGTACATCCCCTGTTTATCTTTCTGAGTTTGTGAGACCTTGCTCAGGAGGATATTTTCCAAATCCATCCATTTGCCTGCAAATTTTAGAATATCATTTTTTTCACTGCTGAGTAGTATTCCATTGTGTAAATGTACCATAGTTTGTTAATCCATTCCTCAGTTGAGGGGCATCTAGGTTGTTTCCAGGTTCTTGCTATTATGAATAATGCTACTATGAACATAGTTGAGCTAGTGCTTTTGGAGTGCAAATGCGCATCTTTAGGGTATATGCCCAGTAGTGGTATTGCTGGGTCTTTGGGGAGATTGATTCCCAGTTTTCTGAGAAATTGCCATACTGCATTACAGAGTGGCTGAACCAGTTTACACTCCCACCAACAATGGAGGAATGTTCCCCTTGCTCCACAACCTCTTCAGCATAGGCTGTCATCTGTGTCTTTTATCTTAGCCAAACTGACAAGAGTAAGGTGGTATCTCAAAGATGTTCTTTCTGGTTTGCATTTCTCTGATGGCTAAATATGATGACTTCTAATGTTGGCTATACCTTCCTTGCTGTCTTCTTAATAGAACTCTGGCACTAATTATTTAACTTTCCAATGGAGCCTTTCCATTTACTGCTGTTGTGATGAAATTTTATATAGTAAATGGACTACAGTGTGGTAAAACTGAAATGTCAGGAAATAAATTTTTATGTAGTTTTGTACTTCACTCAGAATTTATCTAAAACATGTTTATTTTTACATATATTAAACAGAACCATTTCTTTAGATTATTCACAGATTAATTCTTTAGGTAAAATAATTTAGTTATTTGATAGGAAAAATAATTACCTGCATAATTTTTGACCTTGAGCAAATTCCAATATTTTTAACTTGTGGGTATAATACATAATATAATAAATTGGGTTGTAATATAATATGTGTTGAAAACAAGTGCAGACAGAGTCCAAGATCATCCATCTCCTGCTTTATAGCAAGTTTGAAGCCTGGTTGGGCAACATGATATCAATATTCAATGAAGAAAGTGATAGCTTGTATTGTACTATTGAAAAATGGTGCACATATATATTATGTGATGGTCAAATATGGATTTGCATTTTGTGTTCTTAACATTGGCCATTTCTTGATGTTGAAAATGTTGGTCTGCTCTATTCACTATCAACTACATGGTAAATAGTCAACTGTAGTCATCATTCTGGGCTACAAAACAGGAACTCATTCCTCCCACGTGAATATATTTTTGGTGCTTTCCACCTAACACCCTTACTACCATCTTTCTAAGGTGTAGTTACTACTACTGCTCTCTGCTTCTATAAAATCTATATTCTTAGCTTCATATATGTGCAAAACCATGTTACTATCAATAAATGAAGTCTGACATAATATGCATTATATATATGTATACTGTTTTCTTTAGTCATTCATTATTTACGGTGGAAGAAGTGTGGGGCTCTAGTGGAGACATAGTGTTCTGCTTGTTATTGATTTACTTTTACACTCATTCCTAAGTATCTGAGTTTGGGAAGATTGTAACTCTAGGTGCTGATTCTGTTCAGATTGTATCAGGTGTGTGGGGGTTCCCTCTTTTTCTGTTTCTCTCTTTGGTTCTTAGGTGGGTGTGGCCCTAATATAAGAAGATTTTCTGGGATCCTGGTGGGTGTGGTTATTGGGAGCAGACAGTTTGGAATGAGGATGGTCTAGAAGTGGGTCCTGAGATGGCCCACAGGAATGAGGAAAGCAGTGTTTCACCAGACTCTGTTTACCTTGGAATGTTAACAGAGGATGAGGAGAGGACACAATGGGTAGTTTGCTACCGCAGTGGTAGTGAGACTAAGGAATTAGGTATGGAGAAGTGGAGGGGAATGAAGCTCTGAAGCTCACCTACCTGATTTGCTGACCTGCCTGGTTTTCTGGCAGGATTGGCTCGAAGGCTCCTAAGAAATGCCTGCTGCCATGGGGACTGGAATAACAGAATTAGTGAGGAGAAAGGTTGGAAGAGAGTATCTGCTTGAACTGTTGGAGATGTGGGTAGAGAAGAGGGACAGGGCCCAGCAGGTCTGCTTCATATAGGGGTTGTGACTGAGGGATTGGACTTCAAGGTGAGGTGAAACTCTGCTGTTAGGTTGCCTGAATCCCTGGTGTGAATAGCCTGAAATATCTCAGGAAATGCTCTCTGGAGTTGGGGACTAGAATAAAGTAAACTAAGAAAGAAAGGCTAGAGGAGAGTGATTATGTGATCCATCCACTGGAGATGCAGACAGAGAGAAAGGGGAGGCTACAGGAGATGGCCTACTATAAAGCAGTGAATCAGAGTGAGGCTTTGAAATTAAAGTAGTGAAGAGAGAGGAAAAGGTCTGCAGTTACCCTACATGCTGCTCTGGCCAGAATGGCCTGAGGGTTCCCAGGGAGTCAACTTCTTTTCTTTTGTTAAATCATTTTCTATAACTTTGAAGAGTGCCGTCTGTATACCAATAGAGGTTGTATTAATCCTGCGGTTTCCTATAGGTAGCATGGCCATTCTATACTGATTCTCCCATTCAGGGCATCTGTAGTATCTTTCTATTTTAATTCTGTCATTCTTATTAAATTTCTTTCTTTAGCCTTTTGTGACTTTCTCTATAAAGGTCTAACAATCATTTACTGATCTGCAAAATGCATTTCCAGCTAATTTTTCCTTCTCTATTTGTTTTTTTTTTTTTCATGAGTACTGATTTCTTTCCCAGAAAATTTATAGTTGGTCAATAAAATGATATTGTTTGTATGTTGATTTAGTCTTCCATGATTTAACTTTTAGTTTTAAGACTTCTTTGGTGTTTTAATCTTCAGAAGGGGCTAACATATGGGGTGGAGAGACAGTACAGTAGTTAAGAGCATGTTATAATCTTGCAGAATTGTTGAGAAGCGAGTGAATCATGAGGATACAATATCAGTAAACCAGACCACTGTTCAGTCCTTTATATTTCAATCAATAGCTGAATGAAATATAAAGGTACAGGCCCTGATCTGAAAGAAATAGGTCACTTAGGAAAGGGTTTAGACTGACAAGTACATTTTAACCCACCCCTTCCCTTGTTTCCTTTCTCTCTCCCTCTTTTCTTCCTGGCTGCAGTTTATTTTGTGACAACAATGAAAATCAGACAGTTCTAGCTGGAGAATGTTTTATATGCTGAAAACATGTTTTGTACTTTAAAGTTAATAGATGAAATGTTCAATAAATATGGAATTTATTTGGTCTCTGTATACTTCATCTCTGATATTCCTTCATTAATTGTGTGGGTAGCACACATATATTAATCGAAATGAGATGTTAAGCTGTATATTATTTCTTTGAATTCTAACTTCTTTCCTTCTTTAACTAAAATCATTTACTTTATATAATTGAATGTTTCACTTTTGGCAATAACTTCCTCCTCTAGAACTTCTCTCCTTAAACAATGGTTTCTTTTGTTTCTCAAATTTGAAGCATGTCCTCTTATATGTCTATAAGATGTTTAGGAGTTTTCTGCTTTATTCCTGGTTTTAAATACTTTTTGAAAAAAAATCTGTTGTTTCTCTTTGTTGTTCTGCTGCTGAGAGTTTATATGTGTCTTTGAAGGGATCATGTTAACATCACGTTTAATGCTTCTTTGTCCCTGAAGCTTGTGTAAGTAGCAGATGAAGTTCTTGAACAACTTTATAAGGTAACTTTCACAATCACTGTGTTTCTCCTGGAGATGTGTCTTTATGCTGGCTAGACTCTGACATCCTTGTCTCTAGGTGAGTGAAACAGCACAGTATTCGTGCTTCTTCAGCTGTCTTTACTATTAATCTCATTAGAGATGGAGCTGTGGTCTGTTTCTGTAGCTTCTAGGACTATTTCTCCCCATTTCCCCTCCCTTTTGTGTGTAGGAGTTAGCCATTCCTTATACGTTATTCCTATGGGAGGACATCACATGCCTGCCAGATTCTGCTTGTCTGATTAAAGCCATTTCTGCAGGTTTGCTAGAAAAGGTAATATGCCTTTCCAGCATTCAAAACCAACCACGGTCACAGTCACTCCAGTGTGTGCAAGCAGACATACCACAGAATATGGTCTTTGGCTTCTAAGGATTGTTGTGCATAGGCTTTCAAGAGACTTGGGAGCCAACTTGTTCAGAGGGAGCTGTTAACCTTGTTCACTAGGAAGAAATGCTGGAACTGCTACACTTTTGGGTAGCATCTACCAGCCCATTTTTGCCACAGAGGTTTTATTCATGAGAAAGATTGGAAGGACAATGTAGCTAGTTTGTCAGGCTGCTCTATCTAACTGATGCAGTTCACATCTCAGTTAAAGGATCCCAGTGGCTCAAGAAAACACTGGGCCCTGAGATCCTGGCAAAAGTTAAGTGAGACATAGGGATAACTCTTTTGCCAAGAGCAGTGCAATGTCCCTGCTGTTTTTCAAATGTACTGAATCTTAATTCCTGGGAGATTCCTAAGAGCAGATACTTTAGAGGTTCTGGCACTGGTGGGGACTCTTGAGGTCTCAGATGTACTATTCTGGATCTTGAAAAAGACAGTTGGTGTAAATTTATACTATGTGGCAAATACTCCAGAGCAAGAGCAATTTCTTTTTTCTTTATTTTGAAAAAAGTTAGAAAGCAAAATAAAGAAAAAATATATATCAAACATCTTGAGGCTACTTTCTTGTTAATGTTGTCACCCTTGCAATATTATTTTTGTAAAATTATTTTTGAAGGCAGAATTTAAAAGCAAAACCATTTTAAAGCATATACTTTACATATTTTTCTTGACATACCTCTCTCTCTTGGTCTCTCTCTCTCTCACTATATTCTAGTGTCTACAAATATTGATATATATTTTGTGTGACATTTTAAGGTTATACTTTTCTTCTCTAAATCATTTGTATTACAATAATAGTACATAGCAACAATAGCTTATTTATTCCATTAATACAGACTAAATGAAAAATTGAAGGGGAAGTTCCAAACTGAAATTGTATCTAAAGCCTTTATTTGATTTACTTGAAAAAGTTCATAATCTGCTTGTCCCTCTCTGCATAGGTGAGTCAGATTTGGTGAATAAAATGTTATTCTCCATTTGGCTCCTGACTTCAATTTATTTTCATAATTGCCATTGTACTTATTCAATAATTTGAATTCCAAGCCTTGCATAACCTGAATTTAAATCACACTCTAATGTCATAAAACTTCATTTTTTTCCTTGACATCATTGTCATGCTGGGGCTTATGCACAGACATGGAATAAAGAGATGAAAATAATCCATGTTCCACAGAAATAATAATTAATTGAGTGGTTAAAAATTAACTCTGTCTAGAATGCTCACTTAAGGTCAAACTATTTTGACTGAGCTTCACTTTTAACTACCAAATGCTAAAAATAGTTATGTAATTTCTCATATAAAAACAAGTCAAATGCACAAAAGAGATAGACTGTAGTAGTAGTACAATGTCTCTTGTGAGAAGCTAACAAACTTGATAAAAAGTACCTAAAAACTGGACACCTTGAAATCCCACAGTATCATTAATTAGTATCATAAGAAAGCTGTTACAATAATTTCCACTTAGAAAAGTACTGGGAAGTTTTCCTTTATAAATTTTATAAACAATAGTTTAGTACCATTTCAAAACCCCCATCATTATACTCCTTATATTTTAACACCCAAGATTGTGTTTCTATTCTTAGAATAAGAAAAATAAACCACTTACATCTTTTCTAAAGAAAAGGAAAATATTTTTTTTTTATTATTTTCATTGTATGTATGCATTTGAACTTAGCAGTGACAGAATCAAATTACAAGAATTCAGGAAATAGAACGTTATGCTTATGAGATACTTATAAATAAAAATTGAATTGTAGACTTATGAAGATTTATGATTTCTTTTGTGTTCAAATATCTATTTTTGAATAATTAGTCGCAACAATTTTATAAATTTTTAGTGTACTTTGGCAATTTCTCTTTGATGAAGTAATACTGATTATTATTTTTTTCTTTTTCTTAACTAACTTTATTTATTTATTTATTTATTTATTTATTTATTTGCCTTGGTGTTTTGCCTGGAACTGGAACTACAGACAGTTGTTAGCTGCCATGTGGGTGCTGGGAATCGAACCCGGATCCTCTGGAAGAGCAGACGGTGCTCTTAACCGCTGAGCCATCTCCCCAGCCCCTTCTTTTTATTTTTTATTATGGACAGAGAAGTCACACTTTCTATCCTTGTATATCCTTATTCAAGGTCCCTTCCCTCTCCCGCCACATCAGGTCATTCTCTCTTCTCCACAACTCCCCATCCCCTCTCTGGGCAGGCAGCAGATAGTCACTGATTATTATTGAATATCCCTGCCTCAAAGTAGTTTCAAAAATTTAAAATGCCTACAGTTTTTTCTCTAACAGCTGTTTGTTGATATGAGGCATGAATGTCAGACGTCTCTAAAATCTCCACAGTGAAGTTCTTTGATGATATAGCCAATGATATGTCTATAATGAATAATTCCAATATTGCTACCTATACTGCTGGCTTGTCAATATGGTGGTAACTTGACTCAACTATCCTCAGGGCCAGGAGGCCTAATTGCTCATTCTTGGACTTCAGCCATATATTTTATGTTCACCGCTGTGAAGGAGGAAGCTGAATTTGCTTTATTTTTACACCTCTGTGGGATATTGGATAGCATGACCAAATAGGTCTCAGTATCTCAGTGCTCAATCCTATATTTTTCTCAGTCACTTTCACAGTTTGCCAAGTATACACTATTATCTCAATTTTACAGTAATGCAACTTTTAGCCACAATGTTTCTGTCTTTAAGAACCAAAATCCTAGCAATGATAGAGTGTAATTTTGCTGAATCCCTATAGAATGACTTCTGATAGAGGTTGAATTCAGCTACTTTTAAATGACACTATATTCCCTGGCCCATGGATCCAAAAATTTATAGAATATAACATGTTTTAAATGCTAAGTACCTGCCTGGCACTCTAAGGTGATGTAGGAAACCATATGGATAGTGCCTAGGGAGAAATCTGCTTGTCACATGTATTGTGGTCTTTGAAGTGGATGATGGGACTCTATTCCTGCCACTCCTGATTTTTATTGATAGGACACTTTGTTCAACTGTAGCCTTTCTGCCATGCTGTGTTGCCCAAAGGCAATGGGCCAGTTTATTATAGAATAAATAAAGCGTATGAAATGATGAGTAAAAATAAACCTTTCCTTTTTACATGGTAATCATGCTCAATATTTTTACAGCAATAGACAGTCAGAAAAGTATGTATAAGATTGGGAGTTTGACCTCTTTGTAACTGCCCCTATAACCTGATGGGAAGCATTGGTTTTAAAAGCAATTTTTTTTATTGTTGTAGATCATTCATTGTGAACTTCAGCAAAGGTATTTTGATGTTAGACTAGAACACTTATTCTCAGTCTTTGACACTATGTGATGATCTCAGCCTTTGTCATTGCATTTTTCTTTTTTAAAAAAAATTATTTATAATTTTTTATTACATACTAACCACTGCTCCTCCTCCCTTCACTCTTATCAGTCACCTCCCAGATTCCACACACTCACCCCTCCATTCACTCCTCAGAGTAAGGTCTCTCAGGGGGAGTCAATAAAGTCTGTAATATCAAGTTGAGGCAAGGCCAAATGCCTACCTCCAGTATCAAGGCTGAGCAAGGTGTTCTTCTATAGGCAACTGGCTCTAAAATGTTAGGTAATGTATCACAAGTTCTGCTTCCAGTTCCAGAGGCCCCACAAACTGCCCATACCATACAATTGTTATCCACATTCAGAGGGTCTAGTTGAGTTCCATGCAAGTTCCTCAGCTGTCAGTCCAGAGTCAATGAACTCCAAATAGCTCCAGTCATTTTTTTTCATGATCTTGAACCCTTTGCTCATGTAATCTCTCCTCCCTCTCTTTCACTAAACTGGAAGCTTGGCCCCATACTTAGCTGTGGACCTCTGCACCTGCTTCCATCAGTTGCTGAGTGGAAGTTCTATGATAACAATTATGGTGCTCCTCAATTTGATTACAGGAGAAAGCTAGCATCTTTCCTTTTAATGAGTCTTTTCCAAGAAGGTTCAGAAACTATACTATGCCCTGCTGTGGTACTTCTCCTCTTAGTAAATTTGTTCACACATTCCTGAACATCATCGTAGAAAGTCTTTGGTTAGAATCTCCTCTTCCCATTACACAGGAAGGCTTCTCAGATTATTTGATTAATTTTCTTCATCATTTTAACAAATAGATATGACTTGTTTAGTATAGAAAGGGCAAATTGGGTACATACCTTTAAAAAAAAAAAAGAACAAAAACTCAAGAAGTGAGATAACACACTGGCAAGGTATGGATGTCTATGGAGTGAACCAGAGTATGAAGTCCTCAGGAGGCAACATCCTGAATGATAACAGCAATAATTGCTACTGGCCTGGAGTCTTTCAAACAATACTCCATACTGTATATTTGCAGCAGCCTTGTCAAAATATCCACTTATACTGAATGTAAAGAAGGAATAATGAATGATAGATCTATTACCTATTAACATGTAGCATAAATGTAGACCAGTAGAGCATGAAGAAGGAATATAAAGAAAGAAAAAAATGATGCTGTGATATCAAACTACAATAATATAGCCTGAAATGTGTAAATGAAAAGTAATAAATAATATAGGACTAGGTATATTTACATTTAAGGGCAGTGATGTAATATTTCTGCTTAACAAACAGTGTGTATAATACATAGATTAGTATTCATGGAAAAATTAAATCATGTTCATTTGATTGAGCATTTTATTTATTTATGTTTTAAAGATAAAGGCTTTTACCAAAAATAATTCACTTTAACCACATTCAAATGCTGCTATCGGTTTTGGCCAGCAAGAATAAAATAAAACCTGACAGCATACTCAGAAATTGTTTTAAAGAATATGTTATATTTGACGTGCTCAATTTAGTACACATCTTTTTATGTGGGGGCCGCATTCCCCATTCGATAAATATTTCACAAGAGCTTGTTATGTGTAGAGCTCTGTTCTAGATGCTATAGATAGAGCCATGAATCAAGCTGCAGCCTCTTTTTGTAGTGTTTATGTGCTAGTGAGCAAGGCATGTCAAGTACTAAGTGCTATAAAGAAAAATAAAGCTACGTAAGGAGAGGCTGAATTTCCATGGGAAAGTTCTTGGAGAAGGCATATCAATCACAGTATGCTATAGCAGCAAACAAACTTCAAAAATTTACTGGTTTTAAAGATAGGTTTTTTTTTGTTTTTTTTTTTTTTTTTTTTTTTTTTTTTTTTTTTTTTTTTACTACCCTTGCAGTATGTGCACCATAGGCTGGCACCAGACTCTGCTAAGGTCACTAGCAAACCAAGATAAAGAAGAGGCACTTTCTTGTATTTTACTGTGCTTAAGGAACAAAGAAAATATTAAGGTATACCTCCCACCACTCCCTGTTCAATAGTGTCTCACAATGATAGTATGGGGGAGATTTAGAAGTGTGGATCCTGACATGTCTACTATGCACATTAAAGACTCTATGCAGCCAAGGATAGCTATGACAATGCCCCAAATAGTTAAAAAGTTACATTAAAAACATGATTATTTTTCCTTTTTTATTTTATTTTACTTAAAAAGGACTTTATTTTCTAAAAGAATAAAATTAAATAGAGTGTCAAGAAAAAACAGAAATTTTCTGTTTAGGTCTCAGTATCTGTTTCAGTTTCTGATTAGGCAGATGAGAGATATTGCGCATACCTGGCATAATTAAGCACTTACAGCCACACCCAATCAGAAATATATCAATGTAGTTGCTGCTCTCTAGGCCAATCATGTTTAGCATGTCCTGGTTGTTGTAAAAGGGGCCTGTGAGCTTGGGAGAAGGGTGTCATCCTCATTTTGCTGTGTGGCTAACCCCTGCATGCAGATATTCTTCTCTTGAGAAATAAATACTCTTGCTTCTGGAAAAAAAAAAAAAAAGAAAAAACAGAAATTTGTAACAATGTCATTGTATAGAATGATTAGTGTTGGGATCGAATGAACAGCAGAAGACTATATTAAATATGATTTTTAGATCCCAGGCTGTCCAGTGGTAATGGTTTGCAACTTGGGTGTTCTTTACTTTTTTTTTTTTTTTTTTTGAAAGTCCACTAATGAGTGAGTACATCCCCTGTTTATCTTTTTGGGGTTGTGATCCCTCACTTAGAAGTATATTCTCCAATTCCACCATTTGCCTTTGAATTTTAGAATATCATTTTTTTCTTTTTCTGCTGAGTAGTACTCCATTGAGTAGATGTACCACAGTTTGTGAATCGATTCTTCAGCTGAGGAGCATGTAGGTTGTTTTATGAATGTTTTCTTGCTATTACGAATAATGCTACTATGAACATAGTTGAGCTAATGCCTTTGGAGTGTGAACGTTCATCTTTAGGGTACATGCCCAATAGTGTTATTGCTGGCTCCTCAGGGAGATTGATTCCCAGTTTTCTGAGACACCTCCTTATTGCATTCCAAAGTGGCTGAACAAGCTTACACTCCCACCAACAAAGGAGGAGTGTTCCCCTTGCTCTGCATCCTCTCCAGCATAGCCTGTCCTCTGTGCCTTTTATCTTAGCCATTCTGACAGGTGTCAGGTGGTATCTCAAAGTTGTTTTGATTTGCATTTCTCTGATGGCTAAACATGTTGAGCACTTTTTCAAGTGCCTTTCAGCCATTTGTAATTCTTCTGCTGAGAATTCCCTTTTTAGTTCTGAACCCCGTTCTTTTAATTGGGTTATCTAGGGCTTTGGACTCTAGTTTCCTGACTTCTCTATATATTTTAGAGATCAGTCCTTTGTCACTTGTAGGTTTGTTGAAAATCTTTTCCCATTCTGTAGGCTCTCATTTTTGTCTTATTGACTGTGTCTTTGGCCTTAAGTGATTATGAGAAAACAGGCAAAATTCATGAGATCAGCTAAAATAAAAATAGTGCTTGAAAGATACAAGAAAACTGGATATTCAGGATTGGGCAACATTTCTCTTTTCCATTTTTCCTTTTATTTATAGTTTATTTTTCTTCATTTATAATATTTTAATTATGAATTCCCCTTATTCTTCTGCTCTCAATCCTTACACACTTTCTTTCCTATCCAGATTCACTCTTTTTCTGTTACCCATTAGAAAACAAATGGGCTTCTAAGGAGTAATAAAGTAAGGGAAGGTAAAATGCAATAAGATAAAAAAAAACTAATACATTGTAATAGAGCCAAAAAATATCAAACAGAAGAAAAAGAGCCCAGTAATAGGCTGAAGAAACAGATATAGGTGCAGAGACACACTCATTCACACACTCAGGCATCCCATAACTATACTAAACTAAAAGACATAATATATACACAAAGGACCTGTAGAATAAAAAGAGTGAATATTTAAATATTTAAGTCAGTAAACACACACTTATTCAGCAACATAAAAATTCCATTCTCTGTTACCTACTAAGGAAAAATTCTAACATGAGTCCAAATTGAAAACTGGCCATTGATGTTCATATAGCTGTATTTAAGTTAACAACAACAGCAACATAAAAAGAGTTAATTAGGAAAATCCATTGTCATGTTTTACATGTGTAGAACAGAACACTGGTTATAAAATTCAGTGTCCATGATGCTGTGCATGTGTAAAACCATACTCTGGTTAGGAATAGGGAGTTCTATTTTAGTGACACCAGTCTAGAATGGATTGGTCTTTACTACACTAAGGGAAATTAAAGCAGTTAGCCACAGAAGACTTCTTCCCATTGTGTTAGTCCATTTACAGTCAGTCTATTTACAGGCATAGTTATTGAAAACAGATAACTAAATTTTAGGATTGGAATGGGAATAGAAATTAATTAAAATGTCAAAGTGTGTGTGTGTGTGTGTGTGTGTGTGTGTGTGTGTGTGTGTGTGTTGTGTTTATTAAGAATTTTCTGGCCTGGCCTATTCCTAAGACTAACAGTCTCTAATAATCACACAAAATCTTATATTAATTGCCTGCTGTTTGGCCTATGGCTCAGGTATATTATTTCCCCAACTCTTAAACTAATGCATAATTAGTCAAGTGGCTTAATATATTTTATCAGAGCAGCATTTTCATCTTTTTTCTCTGTGTCTGCCTGGCATCTCTACTCTATTCCTCTTCACAGAATTTTCTTAGTGTGATAGCCCTGTTCATACTTCCTGTCTACTTTCTGGCCAATCAGCATTTCATTAAACCAATAGGAAGGACAGATATTTACAATGTAGCAGAGCATAATCCTACAGCATGTTTCACTTTTATTTTTTATTTTAAGAATTGTCCTAAGATTAGATAGTTTGCAAAATAGTGTAAATTCACCAAAGCAAAATAGAACGCATATCTGGAGTAAATAGATTTTTGTCATGTGTAATATACACTTTAATAAAGTAACTTGGAAGATCAAAATAAATAAGGACTAAAGTTGGAAGAGAACCGCAGGATGTTCAGCAGTGCAGCCTTGTGCTCATCACATGTTTGTGTATGGCTTGGCTTCAGAGACTGGAATTCTCTACATTTAGTAAAAGTAAGGGAGCCCTTTGAGTACTGGAAAAACAGAATGAATTAAGGCACTCAAAAATTATTCTATGTTGACTTGATTCCAAAAATAGATTAAAATAAAAATGCATAAGTTGTTCTGACCATGTACTTAGTCACAGTATCTAGGTGATATTGGAAGTATGCATTAATAGGTAGAGGGTATTTGGGTCCAGCAGCATTCTGACACTTTTATTGACAAATAAAAAAGTAGAGTGAGTGAATACTGTACTTTTTCCAATCACATGCCCTGCTCAATACTAATCATGTGGTTGTGTCAGCACTGCAGCCTGACTTAAGGTTCATGGTTATCATAGCTCTCTTTGACAGCATGTGGACAAAAGAAGCTTGACTGAAAGCAACAAAAAAAGGTACCTTTTGTTTTTCACATAATTATGTTTTAAAATATAAATATCAGTGCTATATGAGAATGACTCTATAAAGTTCCTATTCATCCATAGTATATTTTTTTAAAAAACTGAAAAATTCCCAAGACCTCACTGATAAACATACAAAAGTGTTAAACAGAATTAGGTCAATGGACACTAATTTTTATCATGTGTTTTTGTCTAAAATGGATTAGCTGTCTGATACTCGAATAAATCAATTATAAACTGTATGTATTTCCAAGTGCAATTTTCTTTCTCTCAATTTTGAAGTGTGATTTCTTATTACAATAATGCATTTTATTTTTGAAGAATAATTTCAGTAATTTTAAGTAATTAAATATACTGAACAGTAATTTTGAAAATTGCCTGTGTGAAAGAAATAGGTATAGCAATTTATCCTTTCCTTTTATAGGTTGAATTTATAGAACTCAACTTAAAATGTTTAAATTTTGAAGGAACAAAGAATTTAGTAAGAGACAAATTATAAAACTAACTTTAGGTATTTTTATATTAAAGTTTTACAACTTCTCCTATAAGAAAATTAAGGTTGTAATAAAGCTCATATTATACATAAAAGATTTCACAATTTTTAATGTTGTTCAAGAATTTTAAATTAAAACCTCATTATATACCTGAAAAATTCTTTAAAGAAATACTTAAAATTTTAAATTCTCTAAATTTTTTAATGTTTACCAATACATCGTCAATGGTAAGTTAAAGCTTATATATATAAAGCTTATATATATATTCAAAAGTTCAATCTCTTTTTTCCTAAACACTGATTTTACTAACTGAAGCAAAAATTATCTTTCATGTATTATACACTTCTAATAACTTTCATTTTCTATAGTCACTTAACTATTTATAATATCACACAAATACAGTTTTATAGTAATACAAAATAAATAGCTAAATGTACCTACCCTCCAAAGTAAGAGGAAAATTATAACATTTTAACTATATATATTACATATCAGTTATATATATATATATATATATATATATATACATAAATTATAACTAACAGGAGCTAATGAAAGTTTGTTTTTATTTTATTTAAGGCCCACAGCAGATATTAATGGTGACTTAAAATGCTTTATTTTTAGTTGTTTCTGAAAGCCAGTCTTCATCTTTCTATCAATGATATTCTCCACACATTTTTTTTCTGTGTTTTTCAGGATTAAAATGATGAATGAGAATAAGGTTGAATTTGAAGGAGAAGTTTGTCTGGGTCAAACTAGGAACAATTGCACATCATATTTTTCTGTGTATTTATTGAGAGTTTACCCTTTGAAGGGATGAACCATAGCTGCTCCACCATGCTAATTTTTTTTTCAGTGACTGGTATGAACCTACTCAAATGGTCAGCAACAATAGCAAAAACAACAACAATAACAACCTTTTCATCAAAAGTGTAGAGAAATCAATGACTGAAAAGCAAGCAGACTACCACAAGCAACAGGGACCTGTGTACTAGTTCATCTAACTAAATAAGGGGCCCTAAACAGCTTTGTGAAACTCAGGACAGGATGCAATGCTTCCATCACATATTTTTTCTATTTATTATTTTATTTTATTTATTTATGGTTTGCAAACAGCTGTCTCTTTTATAGCATTCGCTGCTCTAGGGTGTGATGTATAGATTCTAGAGGTTTCTAATTGCCTGAGGGCCAGCCTGGCCTCAGTCTGTTCAAACTGGTTACAATAGCTGCCTTACAAATGGATGGATTTGGAGAATATCCTCCTGAGAGAGGTATGACAAACTCCGAAAGATAAGCAGGGGATGTACTCACTCATTAGTGGTCTCTAAACAAACAAACAAGAAAAAAAAGCCAAGCATTCCCAAGCTGCAATCCACAACCACTGAACAGCTTGGGATCAGAAACACCCTGCACTGACCCTTTGGATCCCACTCCAACTATAGGAACACCTGACTCACTCTTGAGGGAGGGGGGACAAAACTGGATTTGCCAGGAGTGGTGACTGATCTAAGCATTATTGGGTCAGTGGGACCATAGGACTGTCTGCTCCCTGCCCAGGAAGGGGATGGGGAGTTGTGGAGAAGAAAAAATGACCTGATGTGGCGGGAGGGGGAAGGGACCTTGAATGGGGATATACAGGGACGGAAAAAAAATTCAGAGGGAAAGCTGAACACAACGTAACTATATGTGTAGCAATCTTATTTGCATTATCACCCTTGGTAAGTCATGCTTATGATTTTTATCTTCTTTATAGTTATTGTTAACTTATCAGCATTTTAAATTCATTTTGCTGCTTTTCTTGATAAATACAAAATAAATAAAGAAAAAAAAAGTAAAATGGAAAAAAAAAACTAAAAAGAAACAATAGCTTAGCTGCCTTAAAGCATGTACTCATAGCACTTCCTCATAGCCATTAGGTCCCCTTAACTGGGTACTTCCTCATAAGCCAGTCTGGGATCTACCTGGGAGCTTTGGCAGTAGAGGTGGAGTCCTGATGTGAGATGACCTGGAATAGAAAGAGATGGCCACGCCACAGAAGCAGATGCCAGTAAAACACAACTCTTCCCCCTGGATGGGTGGAGCGTATATAAGACTTGCCCCTTCCTCTATGAACTATTTAATAGTTGGCTGCAAGGCTGTAAGTGGTAAAGATTCCCCCTGACCATTGGGCTTGGAAGTGTCAGAGAACTTCTGGCTACAAATGGTGCCTAATGTTGGGCAGTGAAAAAGTTTTTAAAAAATTCTGAATGTACATAAATGGAGCCACAGTAGGCTTTCTAGTCTCACAGTCTTATGCTAGAAGCAGCATCACAGAGATGTATCTCTCAGCGGCTGCCTGAGGAACGTACCTAGCTACCAGCCACCAGCCACTGTGAGCTAAGAGGCAAGGCTGATTTTTTTGCGACCTCTCTCACAGGCTGCAGTACTAGGTATTAAGAGGCTTCTTCCAGACATTGCTTGCAGGTTTGAGAGTCCAACATAAAAACATAGTTCCATGACACTTAATACTGCTACTCAGAATTGGAAAGGTAAGCATGACTCATTGGGACCTCCTCCATCATGTTGAAAAGCCAAGTGGGGTGGAATCAGCAGTGGTTTAATCCTAGCTACAGAGTTTAGCAACATAAAAACTCTGTTTAAAAAAATGATTAAATATACACAATAAAATAGATTCGGATGAAGAAAACCTCTAAACAGGTTACAATGTGCATAAAAAATTGTGTAGGCTTGGGAAAGAAAAAAAAAAGGTAGAGAAAGTCCTTAAAAAGAGAAATAAAGTAAAATAAGCCATGTTAAGATGGAAAACTAGTGATATAATATACTTTCTCATATTCAAAGTTTTCATTGATATCTTTCTTATAAAATAATTTTCCATTTGTGTATTTTTTAATATTTAATATATATTATATGTATATAAAATATGTATTGTATTATAAATACACAAAAATATATACTATGTATATAATACAGATGCACATATATAAAAAAAGATGGAAAATACACAAAGATTTAAACAAACAATAAACAAATATTATTGTGTTTTCTTTGAATTTTTTAAACTGTTAATGAGCTAACTGTAGAAAGGCATTTGATTGTAATGACTGATAATTTAAACCATCATATATATTGTAAAGTTATATTAACTCTGAAATTTGGGACTAAGGATATGTTGCTTTGGAAAAGAGTTTCTGCTTTTGTTTCCACAGAAGATGAGAGCATGTGGAAAGCTTACAGTCTAATATGGTTTGATCAACCAAGGCCTTCTGAAGGAAACTAGCTGAGATGATGCAGCCTCACAAACTACTACAACCAAGATAACTATTATTTTGATTTTTTTCAGGATTTTTGCAGGGGTGCCAGTGCCCCAATTAGCAGGAAATAGTATGGAAAGCTACATCCAAATTTTCAAAATACTGTTTATAATTGTTTGTTCACATTGTAAGTGGTTAATGGTCATAGTCAATCTCTTTCTAGGGAAAAGGGTGGATATCATATAGAAATCATCAAAAAAGATAGATAATTGAATCTATTTTGATAAAAAAAAACCAATTGTTAATCTTAAAATACTTTACATTGATGTGGAATGTACATTATTGATGTAATTATAAGGTTAATTTGGTAACACTGTACCTATATTTTTACTTTTTCTTAAGATATATGTATGCAATTTCTTTAAAATTGTAATGTATAATTAAAATGCAGATTAATAGTCATAGTTAAGTTTTTTATATATGCAATTACATATGTGATCTTCAAACACTTCAAAGTACTACAGAACACAACAATTAAAATATTTTAAGAACTTATACTTTCTGAACAGTGAAACATGTCTGCTTCTGGCAGTATAAATCTACTGCAAGAAGATGGTGGACAATGAAGAAATGTCATATGGAGTTTTTTTGTCACAAAAGTTATTCACTGGGCAAGAAACTGCTCTTGACTAGACTGCTTGAAGGTATGCTGTATAATCTGGACATGCAGGACCCACAAGAAAGTGATCTCTGGAACATTGTCAGAACAAGCAGAGATGGTCCTTCAGGTTTCTGCTCCACAGAGAAAACTGGCAGGCTTTCTGCAAGAGAAGGGACCATTAAACCTTGTCAAAATGAATGAATAGTCCTTCAAATTTCCTGCTTCACTAAAATATCTGCCAGAGACTCTAAATCTGTAGGCTGAAGATAAATGCCCCAACATCACAAATAAACTTTGGATGACTGTCCAGGTAGCCAGATGTCTCTGTAATTTCTAGGATTTGGAAGTTGCTTGTAATGTATGTCTTGTTTACTCAGGTAACATTATATCCTTCTTTAGTCTTTGATGGAGTTGAATATTAGATATTTATAGTTATAGTTTTCCTTAGTTAAAATAGAGGGTAAATTAGATTTGAAACTTTGGACTCATATGGACATAGCCATACAATGCAACTCAAAATTTTCCTTGAATACCTAATAACTTAATTTTATTCCTCAGTTGAGAGATGTATTTTCATATATTGTTAGAAGTGAATATTTTCACCAGTCAACACTCAATTTGCTGCAAATGGCAAAATATGTTCCTATTTCAAACAAATTTATTGATTCATGTAATTGTGATATTAGTACCATGACTATGACTTAGGCAGAACAGTAAAATGAAATTCAGCTTATGAAAAGTTATTTTTCAACAAATGATGGTTGTTTATTAAGTTCACATGCTCAGTTTTAGGCAAACCTTTCTCAAGTGTTAGTAGTAGTTCTTAACATTCAGCTATTGACTTTTCAGAAAAAGATTTCTTGCTCCTAGTTGTTTTAGTTTGGATTACCTGCCAGTCTCTTCATCAATGAATATAGCCAGAGGATATGCAAAATTTAATTGATCAAGCTTGGACCACATCATTTTAGTTATTTTTACAAAATATGTTCAGTTTTTTCTTTAGGACACAAATGTATAATCTCCACCCCAGAAAAGCTTTACATTAAAGTAAAGCAGAAATATGGGAAGTAGATGACTATTGTTTAGTGAAAATAAAGCATTTGGTTTCAAGTTTTACTGTTAAATTTTCAGAGTTTGTATATTAGTATCACCCAAATTGTCATTTTTTTGCAGGTGTTGTTTAGAAAATTTGATGAAATAACAAAGCATAATCAAATTCACATTAATAGAACAGACTGTGACTGTGCCAGATAATATTTTTAAAAATGAACAAACAAGACCAAGTACACAAGAAACTCTATAAACACCAAGAGTCAACAAAAGTAGCTAGATTCTGGTGTGAGCTCACCAGCTTGGAGAAGTGAAGTGTGAGAACATTATATGTAAGAAAGAAAAAAAGAAACACCTCGTACCACAATAAAAGTATCTTCAGTCAATTTTTCACTATATAAAGTTGCTAGACAAAAAATTAATTCTTCCAAATGAAGGACAAATAAGAAATATGGCAAATTTCTGGGTTATGCCACATTCATGGAATCATAACTGGTAAGTTCACAACTCTTCTCCACCAAAGCCACCTGGCTGTATTCTGAGAGCTACTCACTGAAATGAATGAGACCTTTTCTAGTTTTATAAGTAGGATTTTCTATGTCATGGGAACTGCAACATAAAGAGACAAGTAAAATGCATGATAACAATTTATGGAAAAGAATTGTGATAAAAATCATTTTATTCTGCCCTGTGAATAACTGGGTCTGACATTTTTTAACTTTCTTGGGCTATGTCTAATAGCAAGATGTATCAAACCTACATTAATTTGTTATTTTCTTTATATTTTAAAATTAAGAATTAAATATTATCTACT
Organism: Sigmodon hispidus; assembly: GCA_004025045.1. Taxonomy (NCBI): domain Eukaryota; kingdom Metazoa; phylum Chordata; class Mammalia; order Rodentia; family Cricetidae; genus Sigmodon; species Sigmodon hispidus. The sequence continues at coordinate 64,762 of PVIH01008400.1, read as the reverse complement.
GGAAAACTAAAATTACAATGTCCTTTGGAATTTAGGGCATAAAAAACAAAGAAACCACTATCAGGAGAAAAATGGAATGTGTCTTAAGACTGGCTACCCTAAAAACAGCATAAGCAGAAAAAGGGCTTGTGTCTCCAGAGTGGCCACCCTGTGTATATAGGTGAGTGAAGGAGGAATCTTCAGAATAGTGTACATTGCTCAGGAAAATTTGTGGTGGAGTTTGATAATATGGTTTCTCATTCTTAACACTTTTGTTTAGAAATACCTGTAAGCTTGCAGCATGGATCTCTCCATGGATGGAGAGATGAGGGAGAGGGAGGATACTTAATGAAAAGCTGCTACATTCTTCTCTGGGGTTCATAAAAGTGAAATTAAAAGCTCATGTATGTAGGAGAGGAATAAAATAAGCATAAGAATACAATCCTGACTCTGCATATTCATATGTAGCTGGAAACTAAAGTGTTCATATCCAGAAGCTCAAAAAAGATAATCTAAGGCCTGAAAGATAGCTTAGCTGGTAAAGACACTTTTCCAGAAGCCTGCTGACATGAGGTACCTCAGTCCCTGGTACACATATTAGGGAAGGGAGAAATATTCTAGCAAATTGTTCTCTGATTGTCACAAAAGTGCTGTGCTGCATTATCTCTCTCTCTCTCTCTCTCTCTCTCTCTCTCACACACACACACACACACACACACATACACACACACACACACACACACACACACACACAAAATCACTTACACTAAATCAATTAACGAACCAACCAATCAATCAATGTATTCAACTCTTTAGGGTCAGCTAATATTGTTGCCAAATCTAAGACTAGGATTTTTGCACAACTAAATAATTTAACTGCAAGCTGAGTTGAGAGAATTATCAGTGAATACAAAATGTTAAAAAGTATTTAGAGTATAAAACAACAAAATCTTGAATTGTGATGATTTAGCATTGGTCTTGTCTAGAATAGAATTTAAACTGATCAGGTTTAAGTACGAACAAAGGAAAACAACAAACAAAATAACAAATAAAATGCATGTCAGAAAACACAAAAGACTATCAACCAAGATAAAATAAATACTTCAAGTAGGAGATACAAATCTTAAAGTAGTCATTATCATCTATAAAACATAAGGCCCCCAGAAAACAAAAAGCAAAATGGTAAATGCATATGAAACGCAAGCAATTTTTTTTTGAGTGCACAATCCAACTGGAGGAGGGTTTCTAAATGAAAAATGAGTATACCAACTACAGAAAGTTTAAAAAACCTTTTAGATATAAAGACAAAATAGGATGAAAATGAATGAAAGGGAAAGCACATTATGCAAAGAATAATCACACAAAGGGTGAAAAAATATATTACATTCAAATCAAAAATAACTCAAAGTAAAATTTATTAAAAATAAAATAAATGAAATGTATTTAAAGATAAAATGAGAGAGTGTTTATCTCATTGATATTTATTTTTTTAATCTTGGTATTTTATTTAAAATCTTTATACATGAATTCAACATATTTTGATTATATTTATCCTGTACTCATCTCTCAGTTCCTCCCAGATGCAATCCCCACACCCTATCCAAGTTTCATGTTACCTTTTCATTTCAATAACCCATTGAGTCCAATTTGTGCTGTCCATATAGTTACGAGCAGGTGTTCATTCACATCACTAGGGAAAACTGACTGTACTTCCCTTAGCAGTCATCAAGTGTCCTTAGCTGTCACTTAGAAATAGGGACAGGTGAGTCCCTTACCCTTCATGCAGGGATGTTGACAGGCTTGCTCTTTTGTAGGTATTATGAAGTCAACAACAGCTGCTTTGTATTTTTGAGTACAATGGTCCTGTCCTGAAAATATTGTTTCTCCCAGGTCATCCCCAGCCCTTGTCTCTTACAGTCCTTTCTGCTCCTTCTTCTGTTACATCCTTTGAGCGTTGGGGTCAGGAGGATGATAAAGATTTCTCATTTACAGCCGAGTATAGCATTGACACTTATTTTCTGTAATGTAGCCAGTTGTGAGCCTCGCTTTCAGTTGCTGTTCACTACACAAAGAGGCTACACTGATGATGAGATTTGAGAGCTGCACTCATGTATGGGTATAGAAATATATATTTAGAAAATGTGATATTGTGTCCATTTAGCCGAATAATTGTAGCAGGTTCACCCTGGACCCATTGAAAGCCCAAGTAATGGATTCATTATCAGACTGAATGATGGGAGGTTCTAGGGAGTTACCAGTTTAATTATTGTTCCCTGTGATCAAAGTATGTGGTGGCTACAGAACGGAAATAGCTTTCAGTTTCTTTAAAAAAAAAAAAAAAACTTTATTTATTTATTTGCCTTGGTGTTTTGCCTGGAACTGGATCTACAGACAGTTGTTAGCTGCCATGTGGGTGCTGGGAATCGAACCTGGGTCCTCTGGAAGAGCAGACAGTGCTCTTAACCGCTGAGCCATCTCTCCAGCCCCAGCTTTCAGTTTCTATAAGCCAATGAATGGATAAAGTGTTGGACATATGGAAAATGAAATTTTATGCACCCATAAAGAAAATATAAATGATTATAATTTTCAGGTAAATGGATGGAACTGGTAAAATTTATATACTGAGTGAAGCAACTCAGATGAGGATAAACAAATGCTGCTAATACTTAGTCCTGTCCCAATCTACATGTCAAATATTTTGATATCTTGAAAAACATGTATTACAAAATCTGGCCCATGAATAAAATGAAAACTTAAAAACTCTTAAATGTGTAAGATATTCTTTATTTAGTTGGCCATGTATTTAATTTTTATTATAATATCTAGGAACCTGTGCATGCATGTCTGTGTACATGGGGTTATCAGGTCTTACTAGTCCAGGCTGGCCTCAAATTTATGGCAATTCTGTGCCATTTTCCAGAATATTTGCATCAGAAACAAATACAACATCCACTTCTTGCTTTTTATTGATAAGAGTCTTTTATTATTTGTTGATGCTTCAATACAATCTTTGATAATAAAGAATTTCCATAAACATGTTTAAATACAGTATTGTTAATCATTTCCCTTATAGTTAGTTCCTTTTTAAATCAACTACTTACTCTGGGGCAATATTTTGTTTGTTTGTTAGAGACAGGGTTTGTTTCTTCCTCTATTCCTCACTGTTATAAAACTTACACAGATGAGTCCATCCTCAAGCTCAGAGATCTGCCTGCCTCTGCCTCCCAGGTGGTTGGTTGGATTAAAGGTGTGTTCCCCCACTATCTCATAATTTTTATGTGTGTGTGTCTGAGTGTTTGTGACTCCATGCACTATTTATGTGCCTGGTGCCCAAAGAAATAAGAAGAGAGTTTCAGTTGTCCTTGAGTAGGAGTTGTGAACTACTATGTGTGTGCTAGAAACTGAGTCCAGGTTCTCTGCAATAGGAAAAAGTCCTCTGCATGACTGAACCTCAGAAAATATTCTTACCTTACAGGCATGAACCTATTCACTAGCACTGTCTTATAGATACTAATTGAATTTTCAGTCTAACTGAAATTCACTTGCTTATCATGCAGAAAATATTCTACTTCAGTTTCCACATATAAATATTCCAAGTTTCCAAAGATCATTTGTTGAAAAAGTACTCTTTGAGGTAGTAGAGCCCAGGGAATAATTCAATAACCCAGAAGCATACTTGTATTGAGTTATATACATCCACCTCTATTAATAATATACTTGATAGGCTAGCTTCTTCTCCTGTACAGACTGTGCATTTATACTTTTTCTGAATGATATATCTAGCAACCTTGACACTCACCTGCAAAGAACCACATATACTCCTCTCTGATAAGTGGAAAGGATTTCTTCTTCTCTTTTATCATCCAAACTCAGACAAATACAGGTAACTAAACAATTTTGAGAGCAGGAAAAACACTAGAAAGATTATAGTAATTGATTACTAAGTACTAAGTGGTTAGACTTGAAATTCTGTATGTGTATAAGAACTGAGCACAGATATAAATTTAGGAATTTAAGTATAACAACAACTAAACTATATAACAGAGACCATGAACTTATAAAAGGGGGAAGGAGAGCACATAGGGAGACTTGGAGGGAGAAAACAATGGGACAGAATAATATAATTATATTTTAATCTTGAAATATGAACAGTTAAGATAAATTCAAATATCAGAAGTTTGTCATCAAGTACAGCACAGCAAAACACATATTGGATAGCTAGGTGTAAATGCAAGAGTTTTGTTGCAGATTTATTTTGTTAATCACTGACGATAATCTAATTGTTCATTAACATTGGTATGTAGGAATAAATTTTCTGGTCTGTCTGGCCTATGGTCCAGACCCAAAGGTGTACATTCCCACAGAAACACACAGATTATCATATTAATTTTATGCTGATTGACCCAAGGCTCAGACATATTGCTAGTTAGCACTTTCATCTTAACTCAATCTATTTCCATTAATCTGTTTAGCCATGTGGCTTGGTACCTTTTCTCAGAGCAGCATTTCAACTTCTTTCCTTTGCATCTGCTTGTGTCTCATCTGGTATCTCTGCTCTGCTCTTACTGTTCCCAGAGTTTTCTTAGTCTAGTAGTGCTGCCCACACTTCCTGTCTTCCTTCAGCCAATCAGTATTTTATTAAACCAGTAGGCAGGACAAGAATTTATAACATAACAATACAATCCCACTACATTGGTATGCTTTAAATTTACTATCATAGTCATGTAATTCTGTATCTCAGTAGAAATGAGCATTTAAAGTATTTTAGAGATTTAATTATGAA
>PVIH01008400.1:0-57500 GCA_004025045.1 Sigmodon hispidus | reverse complement strand
TTATCTTGTTATGCTGCAAAGTAACTTGTTCAAATATTTTTTCTTACTTTGTCAAAAGATTATCTTGTTCATGTGTGATGTTATTACTAATTCTTACTCATATTTAATTGACCTACTCTCAGCTGGGTGATGCTCAGCTGACTTTAAAGGCAGACCTGAAGCAAGGTTAGTAAGTAATTGGAGCTTTAGACATACATAAAGCATAAATTACCCACCAAAGTGTAGTATATATTATTGGAAAGAGTTTATACTATTTATGGACAAAAATAAGAACAAAAATACATAAAAACCAATGATTTCAGCATTATAACATTTACTATATAATATTTTTAGTTCAGATGAGAAAAGTTTAGTACTAATACATTGTACTTTAAATCACTGACACATTTGAAGATTTTTATTATCTCTTATTTCAGGATAGTTTAAATTCATACACATATCTCTATCTTTCATTTGACATATGAGAGTGCAGCCACAGAATAAGTCATTTTGATTTGAAAGTCATAACTTTGTCTCCTGCTTTTTTTAATTTGAAGAGCCATACTTTAATGCCACTTTTTATTGTATCTCAGAATAAAGAAATTAATTTCTCACAGATTGAAATGATTATGAAGCTGGTAGGCAGAGAACTTAGCTGAGAATGGTTTCATTTTCTTTAGGAAGTCGTTGTAAAAAGAACCTTCTTCTCCTGTAGGTGTTGATGGATTTCCATGGTCTAAATGCCCTTATAATTTATCTTCATGTGCAAAAGTCAAGTTGCTTTTTGGTGAAACAAATGAGACGAACAGAATTCTGTTCAGTTAGGTGCTAGAGTCCGTTGAATGGAGCATTAGGTTAACTTACAATTAACCAGCACCATGTAGGAGGGATATTGAGAGCTTCCTGTCTCCTCTTGGGTTTCCTTATGATTTGGTCATTTCCTTTCCAAGAAGCACAAAGTTTTGAGGGTTTGTGCTATTCAATCTCGTTTTGTAGTTTTTCAAGTCCTGTGACTAAGAATAGCAGTATAGGTGGGGAAATTTTTCTTGGCTTTTCTGGATCTCTGTGAGAATACATCTGGGAAATATCACAGTGTAATTCACCCCATTTTCAACTCAAAAGGGGCAGGAAGGTGGACATATGCTTTATAACATTTTCAGTTCTTTTTTTCACTTGAAGCTTACTGCTTTTCTGCCCCCACGCATGTGGAGAGAGACAAATGAGATGGAATCCAATGTTCACCAGTGTCAGAGCGACTAAAAAGTAAACTAGCTTATTGGAAAGATGCCCTAGCCTATTTCTTTCACCAGGTCAGAAGTTTAAAGGAAACTAATTAGACACAGCCCTTAAAGTGAGCCTTTGCTTAAGCTCAACTTGGCTAGATTTTTTTTTCTGTATTTATAATAAACCAGAAATAGAGAATTTATGGAGGAGTTTAAAATAAAGAAAGAAACCCTGGAAAGAATACTCAAGAATAGTCTTGTTTTCTACATTCCTGTGTCATTGGAACATGATAGACTATCAAAACAGAAATTAAAAAAATGACCTGTCTTTGTTCAAATCACTTGCCACAGGATGCTCTTATTTCTGTTGCAATTCTCCAAAATTATTCTTCAACTTAAAAATTATGACTAACTAATCACATAGCAATGGTAATCTTCTGAAGTGTGTGACACGGAATCCTAGACTCTGAAGTTGGAATATATGAAATGTTGGTGAGAAATTTGACCCCTTTTACTGAGGAAAAATAGGTGTAGGTTTCAAACGCACAGAAGAAAAAGGTAAAAATATAAAAGTATCAACAAATTATCCTTCCTTCTGTAAAACCCATGACTTCAGATTTTCTTTCTAACCTTGTCTGGGATTAATTATATCTCGATTCTTGGATTTAAGACTAGTGATGAAGGAGGAAGGTACCTGTTCTTAAGTTTAAGTGTGTTAATTACATCTGAAAAATGTGTGAAAAAAAATGATCAGCTTTTGAAAATTAAGTTTTCATTTTGTTATATATTTCAGAAATTCCTGTTGCATTATTAGACTATGGACCATCAAACAAATCAACTTGGAATTCCATCCCTTGCAAAGTTGAAAAAAGTCCTTCTATTTTTCCAATAGGTTCTGGTATCTTGTCCTCCTTCCTAGAAAGACGTTGCATTCATTCGGTCTCCAAACTCTCATGATCATCTGAATGTCAGTTACTGCTTCCTATCTCTAAGAGGTTTGCCTTTGAGTGTTTAACCTTAAAATATGACCTTTCTCTGTTCCCTTTCAAGGTTAAATGTCCCTGTGGCTCATGCTACAGTGAAGAGAGGGATGAAGTTTTCATGCACTTTTTTATCTGACACCATGATCAGACATATAAATGAATCTTTGAAATTGTATAAATATAAAAACACATGCCATAGTTTTAGAAATGTTGTTGATGAAAATAGACATTTTTTAAGTAACTACCTATATGTTCTAGTTAGTCTTTCCTCAACTTGACACAAACTAGGAACATCTGGGAAGACAGAAACTCAGTTGAGAAAATACCTTCACCAAACTGACCCAGATGTAAAACTTTGGAGCATTTTCTTGCTCAATGATTGTTGTGGAGGCCTCAGAGACAATGTTTTTTGAGTGCCCTTTGGGAAGGTATTCCTGGGAGGCATAAGAATGGCAGAACATGACCTTGAGAACAAGTCAGTAAATAACTTCTTCCATGGCATCTGCTCCAATTCTACTCTGAGTTCCTGTCCTGTTATCATGACTGGCTGAAACTATAAGCTGAAGTAACCTTTCCTCCCCAACTTGCTCTGAATCATGGTATATATCACAGGTACATAAACCTAATTAGAGCATGGTGAATAAAATAAAAAGTATATTTTCTTAACATTGCCTTTTAATGACATTTCATTAGGTTGATATTTCTAAATACATAATTATTAAAATACTTGTACAGTGGTGCTAATTAATATGTTTTCCATAAAGAAGTACTGAATTAATGAAAAAGTCAGTAAAGTGGGGAAATAAACTATTAGGAGAATTTCATCATTACATTACCTTTAAAAGATATTAGTTTTCATATTGGTGAATATGGACCCATGGCTTTCTCCTACATTTCAGGCAAGAACTCCACCACAGTGCAGTGATTCCTCCTTTTCTATTACCTTTTCATTAAAGAAAAATAAAACTGACTTCTGAGAAAAATCATCCCATTCTTTATGGTAAGTGGGATGGAAAAGGGCATTTTCTTTCTGTTCTCGATACATTTATTTCCTAAAATAATTTTCTAGATAGTCACAGATTTAAAAAAAAATAATTATTTTGTGTTCTTGAAATAGTGTTTTTGTAATTGCAACTGCTCACTCTAACTACTGTATTAAAACCATAAATGAAATTTAGAGTGATATCTCAGTCCCACAGCCAAGAAGATTATCTAGCTACACACAATTACTTGTATGTGTTAACAAGTTACTATTAACAGCAATGTTTAATCTTGAAATCATAAGAAAACAGTCACAATATAATGAGTAAATATATTATTTTTTCCAGTTCAATTGAACCCACTTTTACAATAGAAATAGCCTGCATTGTGGATTATAGCCTCTGCTTTTGATTTTTCCAAGGTGTTTCTGTTGAATGATGTCTTAAGTGCATTGCTTTGCAGCTGTTACTCACTAAAATACAGAGAAATATTTCATTTTGCTCTAATTACTGTATTACATTCATAATACTAGGAGAGGTCTAGGAGAACTGAGGGTATAGGAAGTTAAAGAAATAAAAGCAAGTGGAGCCACATAGATGATATTTTAATCCCAGCTCCACCACTCCTGTTGCTGAGAGCAAGGATAAGCTACTTGGTGTCTGAAATAAAGCTGCTATGTGTAAAATCTGATAGTCTTATAACTACCTCCAATAGGTGGATCTAGTACTAAGAATAACCTTAATTCATAGTACATAATTCATGAATGCTTAATTAATAAAAAAAATCTAAACAAATTGAACTTTCCAAACAAAATCAGGCAAGAAAACTGAAAGTTAGAATTCAGAGCAATTCAGAACAGTTCTTTGACAATACAGGTAACTCAATTTCACTTTTAATAAAAAATGTATACATGTACTTGCTGCCACTAACCTGATAAGTCATTTTATTTCTAATTTCCACTCTTGTACTTTCAAAGTGGTCTTCTGCTTTGTGTATCCGTGTTAGAACAAAAAATCAGAGAAATCAGAGTTTACTTTGAAGTTTTGACACATTTAAAGATAAAATGAAAATATGTAGTTTCTTTTGTTAGTCAGTTACCAAGATTAGAGCTGTCACCCATGTGCTCTTGGTACAACAAGGAACTGAAGAAGCATTTAAATACCTTCTAATTTCAAGCAGAAGTGTTTTTGTTAGATAAATGTAACAATAAATAATTTTTCACATAGTTCTAAAGACAGTGCCATTACCCTATGCACATATCTCATCGTGAAAGTACTCCCAGAGCCTGTAAATTAAAACACAGCCAAATACTGAAGATTATCTATTATCCTGACAGGCCTTTGTATTTGCCAATTACAACAAAGTCCTATGAATTCCTTTTGTTAATAATGAAAATAAATGGAGTGATAAATGCATGGAAGATATTATTTGAAAAATAATTTCTAAATTCTACAGTTTAAATTTGAGAAGTAGAAGATAATGTTTTAATATTCTAGCCCTCATATTTTTCTCTCAGGTTACATGAGCATATGCACACATACACAAGAATTGGTGTTGAAGTAAGTGTATGCTCAACTAATGACAAATTTCAAGGAGTCCTTAAATGCATTATCACATAATTAATTGAGCAATTTATTATTTCTTAGGTCCCTTGGATAGTTTAATACATTAATCTTTGATAGTGTTTCATGGGTTGTGCTGTAATGCCGTCCTGATGCCAAATCCAGAATTATAGTTGCACTTTTAGGGGAAGTGAGACAAACTTAATTATATTTATCCTCAGCTATATGTCCCATGCTAGAGATGACATGGATATTTACTACCTATTCAAGACCCAATCAATGGTTTGAAGATGGTAATATTTCAGCTTCAAGCAACATGGTTCCACTTGCTTAAACTTTTTTTAATTCATAAAATAAAGTATTTTTTATCCATGCTCCCCTCCCTTCCCCCTCCCAATCCTTCCCCTTCAGCCTTCAGCCTCCCTCCTCATTCTTCCATTCCCTACCCCCACCCCCACCCCCCGAAAGGCAAGAAGTCCTAAGGTGAGTCAGCTTAGCTTGGCACATCCACTCCAGGCAACTCCGATTTCCTCATCCTAATATCAAGACTAGGTTAGGTAATCTTCTGAAAGGAATGGGCTCTGAGCTGACAGCCCATGCACAGAAACAGAGTTTGATCCCACCCGTGGAGGCTCCACATTCTGCCCATGTCAGTCAACAGTTGCCTACCCCTGGAGAGCCTAACTCCTTTTCCTGATGGTTCTCCAGTGGCTGTTCTTGATTCACTGAATTCCCCAGAGCTCCAGGTAGCCATCATTATGGGAATTTTCCTCATAAACTCTAACCCCTTGCTCATAAGAACTATCCTCCTTTGCTCTCAGCTAGATCAAGAGCTCAGCCCAGTGCTCAGCCATGCATCTCTGTCTCCAATTCTATTTGTTGTTGGATGTAGGTTCTGTGATGACACTTATGGTGGTTCTTCGTTTGGTTATAAATCCTGTCTAGGCATCACCTTCACTGTTGGAGACCTAGCCAGGAAAAAAGGAGATTGAGATCTTAAATAGAGGTAGCCAATGTGGAGTTGGAAAGAGACTGGATGCTAGGGTAACCTCTAAGAACTCACAGGATATCCCTTGCTTAAACTTTCATTGAGTCTGAAATGCATTAACTTGTAGAAGACTTAAAGAAAGATTCAAGCTTTTGCAAGACATGGAAGTTTTATTTCATTCTTTTTAAGGTAGCTGCATTGTTAAGATAAATTTTTAATTAAGATATCCTTACTAAAACAATGTCTCTTGTAACCCTTTTCAGAGAGTAAAACAAATATCATTTGTGAATTTTCATTTACTAAGGGGATAAATATAGAAATAATAGGCCAAATGTCACTTCACATAGAATATAATATTAAAATATGTAACTGCAATCCATAATTTTTGCCATATAATTTCATTCACTTGAAAAGATTTATCAAAAATATGATAAAAACATATTTTTAAATCAGGCACATGGAAGTGTATCAGTTTACAGGTGTTTTTATTATAGATTCTGTGGCAATAATTCTCAGTGGTCATCTTTTAAGTTCAAAAAATATTTAGTAATAAAAATAAGTAAACTGAATTATTGTGTGTCAATTCCTGTGAGTTCTGTGAGTCACTGTCATGAATGAGAATTCATATGACAAATAAAATTATTGTTATTTTTGTATTGATATATTATTATCAAACATAAACCAGACTGAGTTAATATTTTCCTGGTTCTTTTCTATCTCATCGTCCCATCTCAGACATAATATTTCACACAATCTTTGTGTCATCTAGCTATCTTTTACATGTGTCAGTTTCTAGAGCATTACTTGATTTTGATACCCCTGGTTTTTATTGATGTGTTTATTTAGTTTAGCATATCCATTTATTATTGTAACACAAAATCAATAAAGAGATTATTATAGAGACATTTATATTTTTATATTCTATTTTCAAATCTATGGTATATTTTAGGTTGGTGTGCAGGTATAGTTGTTTTATGAACATTTTGTGTATGTGTGTGTAAGAGAGAAAAAGAGAGAGAGATGAGAGATCACATGTGTATACATACATGTGGGTAGACCAGAGTCCAAGATTAATGTTTTCTTCCAGTCCTAACTTATTTTTAAAAGATATGTCTTTGTTGACCCTGTATTATACTTATTCAACAAGACCTTCTGGCCAGAAATCCACAGAATCTTTCTGTTCATGCTTTTCCAGTGCAGGCATTGCGGACACTTGGGTATGCACCAAGATATTTCTGTGGGGACATGGGATCTGAATACTGGCCTTCAGACTTAAGACATCTCACTGTCCCCATAGCTTAGGGACATTTTCTTGACAGTGTCTTTGAAGAATGATGATGCTATATTTTCTAGAATGATAACACAATCCAGTTTTGTTGTTGTTGTTGTTGTTGTTAATGCTTATATTACAGATTTATTTTAGAGAGGGAACTCACAGAGGTGATGATTGCATTCTAATTCCATTGCATCAAGGCTATATGACAAACCTACTACATTTCTGTTGATGCTGACTTTATTTTTCTGCCCTTAAAAAGGGATTTTCTCTTATTTTCCTCAGTGTATTACTATTAATTATGATTTATGAATAGGCAACACTTTGGGTTCAGGAACTTAACATAACCAAGCACAACTTACTGTAGGTGAATATATCTATACATTTAACTATATTCTGCTTAAGAAATTTCACTTTTTCTTGTCCAATGGCTTGTCAATTTACATATCAAAAATATTTTAAATGAAAATGACCTCTGTGCCTTGTTATAACAAAATGCTCTTTTTATTTTTATTTTTATTTTGTCTAAGGGTTTTACTTTTGAGTTTTGAAGCTCTTCCAGTGAGCTCCTTTATCCCTTGGCATACATTGCAATTTTTTTTAAGCATTTGGTTTTTATTTCTTACTTTCTCTGTCACTTTTGTGTTTTCTAGCAAGATAACCAAGGTCCCCTTTCTTTTGATTTTTGTTCCTTCTGTCTCAATTCTTGAAGATGTGTGATTTTTTTCTAGGTGGATAGCACAAGGAAATGAGCTAAGTACTAGGTTGTCTAGTGCTATGTAGGCTTGTTACTTATAGGCTTGTTACTCACAGCTCAGTCATACTATTGACAAACAAGGGAGCACTTGTGCATATACAGAAGCCTACTACTGTACATGTTTGTATACGCACTTACACATACACTTATCTTTCTCTTTTTAAGTCGGCACAAATTCATGCTGTTTCCACGTCTTACTCTCTTCATTGCTAAATTAATCTTTATTCTAGTCACTCTCTATTGTTAAGTTAATCTTTATTCTAGTCATCTTTCTTGGCTTATAAGTAGATGCCTCCATCAGCAATCCCAGTGTACATGTGTCCTTGGTTCAAAGTTGTTCATCTGTTCCATAGGCTTTGACAAAAACCAAGTGCAACTTATGTGTGTCACTAAGTACCTGCAGAATTGCTACACTGCTTTGAAAATGGCTCCTTCTGAATATCTGTTCCATAATGCTGAAACTCAAAAAACACTAGTGGCTCCATAGCAATGTGGTTTGCCTTCTCCAGAGAACCACATAAGGAGATACATGTGACACATAGCCTTTCCAAACTGGTTTCTTTGTTAAGCAAAGTGTTAAGAATTTATTCAATTACAGCTTTCATTAATTTTTTACTGTATAATATTCCACAACATAAAATTACAATAATGTATTTGTTCACTCACTTATTTTTTTGACATGCAACAATGTCTTTTATTAGGCACAAGGTTTTAAATGATCTCTTCAATTTCTCCATACACAGCCAAAACTATGAGTGCCATTTAGCATACCGAAGCACATTGCCAACACTCATTAAATGTTTTAGAAGATATTCATCATCATCTTCTGTTAATGACATCTGTGCTATGTTCTTCTTGGGTATCGCCAGGAAATGTCATAAAAAGCATGACACTGGTCATCCTCGAAGATGATCTTGGCGGGAATTGCTTTGTGTATATCTTGCTGAAGATCTTGTCACTGCCAGGCTGAGCAACTTGACCTTGTCAGCCATTGCAGTAGCCTGTGATCCTTCCTGAGCTCCAGCCATAGTGGAGAGAGCTCATTCACTTATTGAAATGTGTATTTTCATTGCTTCAAGATGTGGCAAACAATGTCATTAATAAAACTGGTATTTATATGTGACGTCTTTGCATGCTACGAATATAGATCTTAAGTGGATTTAAGTTTTCAAATCTTAAGGTTTCATTTTATAAAGACAGTTGATGATGTATTAAGGGTCCTCATGTGTTATTACTTAATAACTGATTCATTCATTAATGACTTTCAAAGTATTCTAGTGTCTTATCATCTAATAACATGTAATAGCTACTAATGTCTAACTTACAGTTGCTGCAATGTTGTCTAAGGTTTTAATTGTCTTAAGTCACTGAGAAAAATAGTTACATTGGGAAAATTTGGAGCTTAACATTATGTGAGAAAAAATATTGATATTCATAAATAGTTGTACACATATTATTGTAAACTATTACCAAAATATTTTAGTTAACTTTCTTTAACCAATGACATTTTAATTACATAGTAATGAACTTAGACTTGTTCTTCCATACAAACCAGATCTGTGAGTAAAACTCAGCTATGCTTCAATTATTTCTCTCACTAAACCATATTAAGATATTACCTTTAGATAATATGGTAAATGCTAAAATGGCAAAATATGTGATTTACTGTCATTCATGTTTTAAGCAAAATCAAATATATTATCCTATTAGTTAATATTGTGACAAAGACTATAATATGAATGGGGGGATATTAGGAGATGACTTATATCAGTAATGTTCTTACTGCATAAGCATGGGAACTGACTTTGGATCCCCAAAATCTGTAGCTAAATCATGCACAGTAACAAGTCTCTTTACTGTAATTCTGAGAAGCAGAGACAATCAGGTCCTGGGTCAAGGTGGATATGCAGGCCTAATCAAAATGGCTGCAAGAGAAAAATGTCTCAAAGAATAAGGTGGATAGTGATGAAGGAAAGTATTTGACATCACAGTCTTTGTCTCCATATGCACACATAAAAGTAGGTAGGTGTACCTGCAAATGCAGTGTACGCATACACAATCAAATCTGAAAAAAAAAATTGTAGAACACATTCCCAGAATATATTAAAAAAAAACCTTCATTGGAAAGAACCTTAACATTATGTTATCATTATGAAGCATTTCAGGTCAGGAAATTGGAGAGAAATGTGTGGGTGAATATATAAGTCAATCTAGACAGGAGGAACAATACTTTGAAATAAGTGAATTTATCAACTATTTGATATATCTGTACATCAGCATGATTTAATGTGAAGCAAAGAACAAGAAGTTAAGGAAGTAAAATGTCTTATCAACTTATCAACAGTCTTTTAATTATGCTCCAGTAAGTAAATGAGTAGCATGAATGGGCATTTTTGTAAGTGGGAAGATCATAGGAGTGGGTATGAATCTGATAGGCCTGATAAAACTGAGTTTGATGGGATACATGATATAAAATTATAAATAAATGTATGTATACACATATGTATACATATATAAGGACTGATGTTATTTGTTTGCCTTCAACATCTGTAATGTTTGACTGATTATAGTTCTGGTTATTTATTTTGTTATACTTTGTTTGTACCTGCCCCACATTTCATCTTCCATGATTCACATTCCCTGGCATCTCTTGTCTAACTGAGTGAGACTTACCTTTCAAGTGGAAAAAACACTCCTTTGCTGATGTTATAGAATGCACCATTGTCTCAGGCTAAAGCATCTTGATAAAGGCTGTGCTTAGATTCCACAGAACATTTCAATCCATGGGGCATGGCTACTTTATTATTGTAATACCTGGCAAGGTATCTGACTTCTCTTGATGATTTTTGGATCAGTTGTCCTTGTGCTTAATAGAGAGTAACTTATCTTTGTCATTGTCAATTTAAATCTGTTATACCATAATGACTTTCCAATTTTACAAGGAAGAGGGAGTGGGAGGTGAAGACCCAAATAAATGCTTCCCTGGTATTTGTTGTATCAGCAGAAAAAAGTTCCTTCAGTATATTCATCTTCTCATAGATTTTTCCCAGGGGAGGGAGTGGCTGCCTCATAGCTGAGAACATTCCTTGGGCTTGGCCTGAGGTGAACAGTGGGGGAGAAATCCATTCCACAAATGTTGTTTGTTTTGTTATATAAAAGAACACAGTGAAGAAAGAACCTCAGTTCAAATTATGCCTTTAAAAAACATGCTAATGCCATAACATTGGGAAGGAGCACAGAATGATCACTCAGAGAGAAGCCTTGCTCTTTCTACAGTGTAAACACACTTAGAGCTGATGAAATATGCCCTTAGAAGTGGATGGCTTTGTTTTGTGGAGAGATAAGTGTTTCTCGTCTTTGAATGGCAAGTATTAAACATGATTTCTGAAAGTGCTGAGCTGTGAATTTTGAACAATTTAAGTTCTGTAAATAATTTTCCCCCCCAGGATGAGAAAATGCCTCCAAGACAACCAACAAAAACCATGTGTGTGGCAACCAAGAAAATAAATATTCTAAGTGTGAAAAGTAAATTCCTCCTCTCTCAGGGCATTATTATTAATAATTGAAACTACACTGCTTCCCTATGGGTATTATTACAACTTACTGATGAGACACATGTGGAATAATGTTTGCACAAGAGAAGTGAAAAGCAAAGAAAGGTATTCAAAGTTAAATTATATTTGGTGAGATACATAGCGGTGCTGTTGTGTTTATGTCTGATATACAATGGGCCACAAACAATGACACAAGCAATAACAATGTACTGTTGTTTTCCAAAACATTAAATAATTAAAAACATTCTATAAAGTAGGTGCTTTTATTTTTAGTGACTGAGTTTTTAAAGAGAAACCATTTGTGAGTCCAGTGACCCAGTAGAATCACAGGGATAATATTTTTTAAAGAAAAAATTGCATAGAAAACCAAATGATACTGATAGGCTTTAATAAGGGAATTGTCTTGCTTCTGATCAGAAATGTTTGTATTGAGCCAGATCATTGCTACGAATTTTCTTGAATTGCCATTTCTTTTTACGCATTAGTAACGTCCTAAAATATATGTTGAGTAAACTAACTTCTTTCTCACTTGCTGTGCATGTTTGGTGCAGAGTGAATGACATTCAACACTCTAATGTGGAGGTGAAGTAGGTAAGTGTTACTATTTTCCCTTTGATTTTAGAATAGCAAAGAAAAGCATTTTAAATTTTGATATTAAAACAAAAATATCTTATTATAATCCTCTAAGGACATACATACAATACATCTAGGGAAGGATATATTTGCAAAAGACCTTTCTATCAACTCTCTCATTTATTGTTTTGATTCATAACAATCTACTGGAATGCTATTATAGTTCTTCTCCAATTTCTACAACTATTAAGAGAAAAGCACAAATCTTGACTCAAAGGGGATAAATGGTAGCAATTTTGGAAAGCCAAAATAGGAGGAAATATGGCCTGGGAGCACACATTCAGGTTATCCAACATTTCATGATCCAGTACAGCAACAGCTTTATGAAGTTTTAATAGTAAAAGATCAAAAAAATAGTCATAAATCAAGATGCTTTTAAATACAGAAAGAAATGAGTTAGACAAAATAGAGAATGTCCCTGCTGTAGGTTTCCAATGCTATATCTGATGACACTTTTGATTAATGAAAGTTAGTGGTCTGTTAATATATCTCAAAGATTTTTACCTGTTAGTCACATAGCTGTCAGGTAAGGCACAGAGGAGAGTAGAAAGTAGCTAATGAGGATGCTACCTAAAGTTAATTGTTAGTAACTGGCTTTGGACTAGGAATATTCTAGCTTTTGCATAGTTATTGAAGCTCTAGTTAGTGAAGAGAGTTGCCAGAGTTTAATATAAAGTGTAGTTCTTTGCAGAAACTTTCTTCACATCTTCTAAGAATAGTGATCCTCATAAGAACTTAAAGCATACTACTTTATTAAGATTTATTTTTTCTATATGTTGGTAAAATATAGCAACAATAATACAAAAGAATACTGTTGTGAGTTTTCTTGGTGGTAGAGAACATACTGAGCATGCTCCAGGCCAAGAGTTTGATCCTATAGCACACACAAAAGTGTCAGTAATGATTGCATACCTCCTTGGACAATTTATTTTGTTTGCCTTAGGAGATAAAAATACCTCATTTTAAGTCAGT
Source organism: Sigmodon hispidus (assembly GCA_004025045.1). Taxonomy (NCBI): domain Eukaryota; kingdom Metazoa; phylum Chordata; class Mammalia; order Rodentia; family Cricetidae; genus Sigmodon; species Sigmodon hispidus. The sequence goes on along the minus strand of PVIH01008400.1, from coordinate 44,595 downwards.
CCTGATCCCACACCTATAACCCAATAACCCCAGACAGTTATCTTATGTTTTTATAAGGATTGTAAAAATTGATTTACTTTCCTCTTTAACATGTCTCTAAGGCTCATATTGATGTTAAAATAAAGAAAAGATTTTTTTTTTTTGAAACATGGTTTCTATGTGTTTCTCTGGCTTCTTGTAACTCCATATAACAGGCTGGTTTCAAGCTAACAGAGATCTGCCTGCCTCTGACTTCTGAGACTTGAGAAAGCATTAAAAATGAGTTCTATAACACATAAATAGAGAAAAAACCAGCTTCTTAGTTGTGTCTCTCATGCAGACGGTGGCACAGAGATGCTGTAGCATTCTAGTTTGAGAACAGCATGACTGATTCCTGCTGCAGTACACAGAGGGATCTTGGCCTTACATCACTCTGGTAGAAAAAAATTAGCTTTTACAAATGTAGACAAAAAAATTTGTGGGCTGGCAGCATGGACGCCAGAGTTGGGAGTAAATGTGACTCTCATGGGTATCTCTACCATGTTGGAAAGCTGTATGGAGCAAGACCAGCAGCTAAAACTAACTTTGGTCCTAGCTATGGCCACTTAGCTTTTTAAAGCAACAGTCAGAAAAAGATTAAAGATATATAGTAAAGACAGATTTATACAAAAAGAAACATTTTAATAGGTTACAGTGTGTTTAAAAGTATACATAGGTTTGGGAGAGTAAGAGAATATATAGGCAATCATAAAAAAGAAATATATAGTTTTAAAAAGGGACTAAAGTAATATAAAAAAGTCACATAAAGAAAGAAAGTACACAGAGAGTCTGGATCCTGTATATTATTGTTTGTTTTGTTTTGTTTTTGACTTGTTTGACTGACTGTTGGGGAAGGAGCAACAGCTACTAAAAGATATTTGTTCATAAATGCTATTAGATTAATCCAACCTATATATTTTTTAAAAATGCATTTACATCAAAATTTAAGTTAAAAAATATCATACTTCAGAAAAGAGGTTGTTTTTTTGTTTCCACAGAAGATGAGAACCTATGGACTGCTTCCAGGTTAATATGGTTTGATCAAACAAGACCTTCTATAAGGTCTTCAGTGGAAACAATGGCCCAGATGATTCAACATCCACAACCGCTTAAAGGCTATTTGCTGAGACAGCCAACCACACAAAGTCATAATTCTAAGTTCTTTCAAGATCCACATAAGATTACTAGTGCTCCCAACTAACAGGAAATAGCATAGAAAACTATGTCCAAGTTTCCAAAAATTGTTTAAGAATGCTTATTTTTATTTAAAAGGGTATAAATGGTTAATGTTCATAGTCAACCTCTTTCTCAATAAAAAAATAGGGATATAAAATAGAAATAATAAAAATGGTAATTATTAAATTCACTTTAATACAAATAACTATTATTCTTACATATTTTACATTAGTATAAATTTTTATTTACTAATACAAATTTTTAGTTAATTTTGTTATATTGTATATATATTTCTACTCTTGTTTATGGCATTATGTTTATGCAGTGCATTTAAAAATGTAATGTATAAGTAGGAAATACAAATTAATAGTCACCTATAATAGTCAAAGATAAAGTCCTGTTAGTTAGGTTTTCTAGCTATACAAAGATATATTTCAGATCGATAGGTCATCTTCAAACACTTTAATAACCTATGCAATATGGCATTTAATATGTTTAATAATCTAAAACTTTTCATGAGAGTGAGACGCATCTGCTCCTGGCAACACCAATATACTTCAGAGACAAATAAGTGCATCAAAGAAATTTCATGTGGAGTTTACTTTTTTTGTGGCAAAATTTAGTCACTGTGCAAGAAACTACCCTTGCCTCGACTGCTGACAGTATGCTATCTAATCTGCGCAAGCAGGACACAAGAAAAAGTAACTGTGAACCTTGACAAGACAGGGTAGAACAACACTTAAAATTTTTCTGCTTCTGAAAATAATTGTCGGACAGATAGGCTAAGCCTGTAGGACAAAGATGGATGCCCCAAAGTTTCAAAAAAATATTGGGTAACTGTCTAGGCTGCTTGATGTTTCTGTCATTAGGTAACATTTCATCCTTCTGGAGTTCTTAACGGAGCTGAAGACTTGGTAGTCATAGTTATAATTTTTCTTAGTTATGATAAAAGGGAAAATTAGTTACAAATATTTGAAATTAATAGGACAAGATAATTTAATGTCTGATTTTGTGAAGCACAAATAAACTAAATACTGTAATGGTAATTTTTGCTTGATGACTGTTCTGTTATACGTAATTATACTATATTAAAGTTAAAATTTTTGTATTAGATAAAGAGAAAAATACTGTAAAATAGTGCTTTTTTGCACTATGAAAAAAATTGTCACTTGTTTGAGTTTAATAAAACACTGATTGGCCAATAGCCAAACAGGGCAGAGTAAGGAGTTATCAGACAGATACAGAGGAACTAAGATGAGATTTCTGTACTGAGAAAAGGTACCAAGACATGTGGCTAAGCATAAATGGAAATATGGGTTAACTTAAGGTGTAAAAGTTAGTTAGTAAATAATCCTGAGCCAATGACTAAGCATTTATAAATAATATTAAGTCTCCAATTCAATTAGTAGGTAAGTTCCTGCTGGGTATTTGAGAGTTGTCGGAGCAAGAGAAACTTCTGACTACATTGTTTTGTTTATTTTATTTTGTTGTATTTTTCCTTCAAAGATATAACAGCATTCTTCACAGACCTTGGGGAACCCCTCTTTGTGAGTGGGAAGGAGATTGTAGACACTTGAGTATTCAAGGATACCCAAAGAATATGGCCTACAGAATCACTTAGCAAGGCTCCTAGGTGCTCAGAGACTAAAATGACAATCACAGAAACTGCAGGGTCTGTACTGGTCTCTGCATATAAATAGGGGTAATTAGCTTGGGGCTTTGTGGTACTCTTAACAGTAGAGAAGAGAGTATCTCTGACTTTTGCCTGCTCTTGGTATGTCTATCTTCCCCTGGGCTGCCTTGATATAAATATATGTGAGCAGTCTTACTGGACCTCGTGCTGAGTTTATGTGATATGCCTGCTCTTTTCTGAAGGCAAGTGGAAGAGCAGTAGATATGGGGAAGTGTGTGATGAAGAGGGCTTGGAGACCTGAAAGGAGGAGAAAGTGCAGAGTGAATAGTATGAGAAATAAATAAATCTAAAACTATAAATATTGTTTAACATGTAAATCCCTTAGACATATGAGGGGCTCTTCACTATCTAAAGTAAGTCTATCACTTTGATTCTTAAAACTACTGCACTTAGCAAAATAAATCAAGTATATTATCAAGCTAGATGAACCCCTTTCCAAAACTAAGAATGAAAATAAAATTCTAATTGACTGTGTACAGAATAATGACTCTAACCTTAATTAATGCTCACTGTGGCATAATTACTTCTAATTTCTTCAAAGGGCAATGTTATTCGACAAGAGCTGCAGATATCAGAGTAATTTCTCCCTTTTGATTTGTTAAAATTCTATGTTTGTTTCTGAGACATTTCTGTAGCTGTTAAAATAATATAAGAAAAATTTTCTAAAAAAATCTAACAACATTTTAAGGCTGGGGTAGGTGAGAAACTTCTAAGAAGTAAGAAAACAAAAACAAAAACAAAAACAAAAACAAAAGCAAAAAACTTATGTAATCCAGGAGGGAAAGCTCAGAAAAGAAAAGAACATCTTTTAGTTGTTAAGGGTTTAGAAGAATATGTAAAGTCCTTGTAAATCATGGAACTTCCCCACACTGTTATCATAATTTATTGTATGGTTAGCAACAATGATGTGATCCTGATCTAATTTGAAAATATTTTTAATGAGAATAGACAACATCTCAAAGCTGCAGGGTTTCCTTGGTGATATTTTGTCTTTCACTATTTGTTTTAATTTTACATACACCAAAGAACAGTAGTAGCCATAGCTTATACTGATTTGGTTTTCTCTAGGGCCTCCTTGCCCAGTAACTCACAGGGAGGTATCCCACAAGGGGCAAGAAAATTTTTGTTTAAAAACATATTCACATGTACAGATCTAGTGTGGCTTTATTATATGTAATTATATTTACTGTTGTCTTTTTCTCTTCATACTTCCCTTCTTCTGGTTCCTCTGTTACTCTAATTACTCAAATGGTGACTCTTAAAATGTTTAGACTTTAATTACAACATAAAGCTAGTAATTGTCTAACTGCTTCTAAATATTAAAGTGTCTGAAACTGGGTCCATTTCTTTTATGTTGAAGGAGATACACCAAGATACATAGCATTGCTCTAAAACAGAGTTTCTGAATGAGATAAATTATGACTACAATTTCAATAGGTTTAAACGTCTTCCTTTTAAATTTGTTAAATGTACCAACATATTATAATTCAAAGCATATGAGAATGCGATGATGAAGACCACAAAGCTGTGTTCAGTTCTTGGACACTATACATTGTGTTATTTCTCTCACAGCCACTTGGAACATATAAAAGGCTAGTGACCACAACTCAAAATTACTACCAAATTAGGAATCACTTCACCATTTTCTTGAAATACTCTTCTTTCTCTCCTTCCTTTAGGACACATGGCAGACTGTGCCAGTGCTTCTGTTAGGACCAGTTTCTATCACATCGTTTCACAGCATTCATACCCTGAAATTTGTTTCCTACTCCAGAAGTTCAATAGAACACATTGTTATGTCTCAAAATTTTAACTTAAAAATTCTGTATAAAATTTGTTTTTCTATCTATATGGTGTATAGATGGCTATACTAGTTCTTCTTTAAAATGCTAGTTCTTTATAAATGCTTTATATCTACATACAAAGATATAAACACATGTGTCCATTTGCTATGACTGAAAACTGGGTAATTTACATTTGAATAAAAAAATTTTAACAAATAGAAATAAAAAAGCAAAAACAGGGCAAAGTAGTAGGTACTAGGTAGTCTGTGAATACAGTGAAGAAGACTTCAAGTAAAGGCATGTCAATAGGATCTGCAGAGGGAGCAGAAGACCCAGTCCTGAACAGGGTAGCTTCAAAGGCCATAAAAAAAGCCCATATTTGGTATAGGCAGAAAGCCTTGGGTACAGGGACACCCTGTATAGATGGAAATTTCAGAACCTTACAAAGTTGCAGGGGGAATCAATGTTTTGGATGCTGGCTAAGGATGGCAGCAGTGACATAATCTCAGCTTTTGCATTAATCACAATTCTTTTGAAGGAGTAGAAACAATAGAATTAATTATATTACTACAAGGACCTTGTTGCTTACAGGGTTAAGACTGGGTAGACTAGCAACTGTCTTCATTTCTATTCTGGAGATGTTCAGAAGCAGGTAGCTTCTCAGACTCTAAACTGCATGCTTGAGCTGTATGATTTGGCACTGAAGGAACATTGGATGCCTGAAGAGCTCCTGGCCTTCAGTCCATGTTGGAAGACTAAAGAACCTGGGTTAGAATGTCAGAGAAGAGAGTCAGCAGTGATAACAATAGGCTAGACTCATTCACCAATAAGAAAGAAAGGCAGTCAAGCAATCTCTAAAACTGTTTCTCAGAACTATTGATATCTGGGCTGAACTTAGTGGGTGCCATTCCTTTCAGGGAAGATTTTCAGCTCAGCTAATCCTCCCTGAAAATTCTTTCCAAAACCTATGTAGAGACCGTCTCTTATTTGATCCTGGATTCAATCAAAATGACAGTTAAGTTTAACCCTCACCCTCCTCCACAAGAAAGATTATGTGGTAGTCAGAAACAGCTAGATTACATTACACTGGCTTTATGATACTTGCTATCTTTTTTTTCAATTCATGTTATAGAAACTATACATAACTCAATTTTGTAAACACTGCTGAATATTCTGAATAGATCTTTTATCTGCATATTAATTTATGAGATTGCTAAGTAATCATTTAGGAAAGGGTGCTGCATGGGATTTTAAAATATGACTTCTTCACAACACAGTAACAGATAGAAATCAATTGTTCAAATCACTATTGATTAAAATGTGAGGTGAGTTTTCATAAGCTACTAAGCTTGGGGTGGTCAATACAAGGTTTACAAAATTCTAATTTTAGTTTAGGGCTTGAATTATATCAGAAGCAGCAAAGACCTGTTTCCTCAATGAAGTAGAATCACTAAGCCAGGATTGCCAAAACAATTTTGCACAACAGAAGAACCTCAGGAGGCATCACCATCCTCAACCTCAAGTTGTACTATAGAGCTACAGTTTTAAAAACAGCCTGGTACTGGCATAAAAAACAGACTTATGGATCAATGGAATTTAATTGAAGACCCAGACATTAACCCACACACCTATGAACACCTGTTTTTTGACAAAGAGATCAAAAATATTCAATGAAAAAAACATAGTATCTTCAACAAACTGTGTTGGCATAGCTGGATGACAGCATATAGAAAAATGCAAATAGATCCAAGCCTATCACCCTCCACAAAACTGAAATTCAAGTGGATCAAAGACCTCAACATAAAATTACCTATGCTGAATTTGATAGAAAAGAAAGTGGGAAATAACCTCCAACACATTGGCACAGGTGACCACTTCCAAATATAACACCAGTAGCACAGACACTAAGAGCAACAATCAATAAGTGGGATCTCCTGAAACTGAGAAGTTTCTGTAAGGCAAAGGACACAGTCAATAAGACAAAATGACACCCTACAATATGGGAAAAGATTTTTACCAACTCTACAAGTGACAGAAGATTGATCTATAAAATATATAGGGAACTGAAGAAACTAGAGCCCAAAACCTTAAATAACCCAATCAAAAAATGGGATTCAGAACGAAAAAGGGAATTATCAGCAGAAGAATTACAAATGGCTGAAAGACTCTTGAGAAAATGCATGACATCTTTAGCCATCAGAGAAATGCAAATCAAAACAACTTTGAGATACCACCTTACACCTGTCAGAGTGGCTAAGATAAAAAAAAAAAACAAAAACAAATGACAGCCTATGCTGCAGCTGATGTGGAACAATGGGAACACTCCTCCATTGTTGGTGGGAGTGTAAACTTTTTCAGTCACTCTGGAATGCAGTATGGCAATTTCTCAAAAAACTGGAAATCAATATCCCCAAGGAAACAGCAGTACCACTATTGGGCATATATCCCAAAGACACACATTTACACCCCAAAAGCATTAGCTCAACTATATTCATAGCAGCATTACTCATAATAGCCAGAACCTGGAAACAACCTAGATGCCCCTTAACTGAGGAATGGATTAACAAACTGTGGTATATCTATACAATGGAGTACTCTTCAGTAGTAAGAAAAAAATGATACTCTAAAATTCGCAGGCAAATGGATGAATTTGGAGAATAGCCTCCTGAGCAAGGTCTCACAAACCCAGAAGAATAAAGTGATTTATAACATACACACACACACACACACACACACACACAAACAAGGAAAAAAACCCAACCAAAACAAAACTTCTGGTTTCACTGTTGAAGGATTCCTTAGCAAAAATTCGTAGTGGCCATAGTGCATCTGTGGGCATTAACTGTGACCAACTGTGCTTTCTTTATTTGTAGCTGAGCCTAACCTGGATTGAGAAGCTTTTAGTTTTTATATTTCATGTATTTTAGAGAAAAGAAAAGTTTTATTGCTGTGTGCTTTTTTAAAAATCTATTCTGAATGTGTTGCTTTTTTATATAAAGTTTGATATTGATTTTCAAAACATAAGAAAAAAAGAGAATATTCTAGAGGCAAAAGATAAGTATCGAAGTATTTCTGATATTTGTAAAAAACCAGAAGTTTTTAAAAGGATATTTATTTTAAATCTTACTATAAACACCACATACTTTTGTTCTTATATTAACCACCTATATTTTTTACCTACTAGATTGACCATTTCCTTGATTTTTTCTTAGTTTGTAATTTATGTTTTCTCTGGAGTGATCTAAAATGTTCAATAACTAAATTATATTTTGAAATTTAAAACAAAAACAAAAACAAAACTTCTCAAACCATATTCCTTCCACTATCAAAACTTTGTCTCAAAACTTAGTTAAGCTAAACTTAATTCCTATTTAACTTATAGTTCAGTATGAAGGTTAAGCACATGCATACATTAAATGGTTGCTGGTGTATAAGTATACCAGATGGCTACTGTGGTGGAGATATACATCGGGTGAGAACTGTTTCTAATAAACATTTTGTTACAAGGATTTATTTTTATTTTTTTTCCTTAGGTATTGCAGATTAAACACAGGCCTTGAACATTCCCTATTATTGAGCAGTATTCCCCAATCCTTTGGTTACTTATATTTTGGAATATGATCTGAAAAAGTTGTTCAGGCTAGTCTTGAACTTAATATTAGCCCATTCAGGGCTTGAACTTGTCTTCCTTAATACTTCAGCTTTCTAAGTAACTGGAATTACAGGTTTGGGTCATAATACCAGGCACAAATATTTTTTGTTTTTAATATATTTAGGTTTAGGATTTATTATAAGTATCAATTTTCTAGCTTCATGAGAGGATTTTATTAATGAAGCTAGCTTTTTTTTTCCTCTTGCATTACTGTATGGAAAGGTAGCACAGTGGTACAACTTGTTATGTTTTCCTTAACATGGTAAATTAAGAAGACTTTATTTGTCATTGTATTAGCACTATCTGTAAATATAATATTGTTATAAAAGTAGTTATATACCTAATTGAAGTGTCAGAAACTCTAACAGTTGCTATGAAAATTTCTGCTCTGGAAGTGGTGGTGTATGTCTTTAAGTTCAGCATTTTGAAGGTTGAACTGTTGGATGTACATTCAAGGCTAACCTGAGCTACATAGTAATTTTTAAAGCAATCTAGCTAAGAAATTGAAACTAAGGATTATTTTGTTTGATTAATTTTGCTTTATGCATTTTAAAAATTACATATGCCTTAATTACAAATGTAAAATCTCAAATAGTAAATCCAAAAATGTTTCATTGATCATAGTTGCAACTCTCATTAAATCTAAATTTCTTAAACTACTACTCAAGATTCTGTGAATATTTTCTTTGTAATATTTTCATTATACATATTTGTCTTTAAGTTTCGGAATTTTAACTGTATTGATACTTTCCATAAAATGTTGTTGATGACAATGGTCTATTTTTTACTTGTTTTTATGTAATTTTGTATTTAATATTATTTACCACCATAAGTTAAAATAACATTTTAACTAACATAACAAGCAATATCTTTCCTGATATTGTGACAAATACAACTACATATTTTATGTTTTATGTGGATTATTTTACATCTTCCACATAGTTAAGTAGAATATCTGTCAATTAGAATTTTGATTAAAATAATTTAAAATTTTTCATAATGATTAAGTTATAAGTATGTATAGTTTAAATATATATAATGTTTAATAAAATTTTATTAATATTATTTATAAAAATCAATGCTAATATAATACTAATTATAATATAAACTATTTTTAATCTCTTGCTTTTTGGCATAGCTCTTGCAATTTTTTCTCTTGCTTTGAGGTATAGGTTATTCACTTTACATAGATATAAAGAAAACAAAGTAACTTATAAGTTTTTCTCAATGGCTAATTTCTGGATCTGGCTGCATTATATAAATATATTTTTGCATTTTATAAATAACTAACATAATTTTTTTTCAAATTTGTTGATCAGTATTAAGATAGTACTAAAAATGCTGTAATAGATTAATGAATGCATGTTAAAATCCTACAAATACTGTTACTCTTCAATCATCCTACAGCTTTTCATGATGACTGACATATCTGTCTAAGATATCAATCTTTTCCTTTCATTTATTGTTCCTCATTCTTTCTATTTCTACCACAGCACTTATGATGGCACATTTATATGCCAGTGTTTAGTTTTTTATTTGGTATGGGCAGGTGGATACAGAGATAGAAAAGAGTAGAAATGGAGAGAGAGAGAAAGATGCAGACATAGCAAGAGACAGAAAAACTGATGATTTTTCACATCAATGAAACTCATCAAAGAAAGAACAGAAGCTCTAGAGTGGAAATCTTCACCTGTTTTGGATTGTGTCATTTTTATAGTGATGTCTGAGTGAAGACAGAACTGTTGATAAGACTTCTTTTTGCCTGCCTCCTTCTTTTTCCTTTGGAGAGTCAGTGTGAAACTTGAGTGGTTTGGAATATTTGCCTTCAATGGCACCAAGTTACCAGAACTAGGGATAAAAAGAACCAGGAAGCATCAGCCCAATCCTATTTAGTTCAACATATGTATACTTAAGTTTTACTCAAAAAGAGAATTGAGGAAGACATAAAGAAAAGAATTCTGGATGAAGAACTATTTTCTAAAACTGAAAGATCAAATATCTGTGACTGGATATGAGCAGCCACATGCTCTGCCCAGTCTTATTGCAGAGGAACAATTTTGACAGCTTGGAGAAATACCAATAGTAGTTGAAACATGTATCTAGTCTTACTTAAAAACAAAATAGGTAAAATGACTTAGTAAGCATTTTCTTTTATGAATACACTAACATTGGATACAAAGAAATGACTAAGACTGATGTATACTTTCTACCAAGTCACATAGTCCAGGTGCTGACTTTGGAATGTTTCACAGTGCTCAGCTGCTTTCACTTTCTCTCTTTTCAGCTGCCTCTGCACTTCCCCTGAGCTTTATCAGCTTCCCAATCTGCTACCCTATTCTTGCTTTTGCCTTGCTTTTGGGGTTCTCAATATTTTCTCATTACACATTCCAGAATGTTCATTCAAACCTATAGTTGTGTATTGTTAGACAAGACATGTGTATGTCCCATTTATCAGTGAACACATGTGGTTACCCTGTCCTTGTTTTCTGTCTTGCAGTTCTTCCTAAACAAAACTTTTGTACTAGTATCTTGGGTTACTTTTTCTTTTCTGAGGCAGAGGGTCATCTTTTGTGTGACTGTTAATAGTACATGGTGCTGCAGCTGCCTGAGCTACGCTTATTGACTCTTCCTTTTTTTATATTAATGTTTCAGTAGTTTACAATTACCACATTAGGTTGATCTATGATTTCAGCAAAGTTTAATAATTGACTTTTTTATCTTATTTTTATATATAATGCAAACTATTTATTGCTGTACTTTATTAAAATGATGATTAAATGTTAACTTACATATTACTTTTTTCAACTTTGTATTGCATACTGCATACATTAGAAAATATCCTGAATTTGAAATTAATATGCAGAAAATGTATTAGAGGGTGCTCTTAACTGCAAACTGAGGAGAATGAGAAAGGAGTATTTTATAGAGAAATTAAAGAGATAAATTATGACACAATTCCAATGAATCTTTTTTTTTAAACTTGTGGGTTTTGTTGCACTTTTAGAAATACTCTAGGATGTCTCAAATTGGGAACAGGGGCCAGACCAACCATTGGATGGAAAATGTTCTAAAAATGAGATATAATTTTAGATAAGATAGCAGCTTATTGGCAGGGCAATTTCTGGAGGAATCTCAAGTCTCAACTCCCAGTTCCCTGTGCTTAATGAGACCAGAGGAATGAATGACTCCGTTAGGAAAGGCAGATCTTGATGATGTGCCACAACATACACACCTTTGTGGTTTTAGTGATCTTTTCATTAGTGTCTATTTTGACACGTTTTCTACATGGGCTTCTACTGCTGATGAGGTTGGTAGTTTAGCTGGCAGGACCAGCTGGTCTCTAAATTTCTTTCTGTTCTTTCAACAGTAAAATTTGCTGTATTTAGAAATATATGCTTTGCCTCTTTTGTGCTGTAGCCACAGACTTTATCTTACTTTTACAAGCAGCAGCATCATAGAAATAATTGGAAAAGGTAATCATTTAGAGCCACACTGAAACAGATAGCTCACAAGTAAGTACAATTAAGCTATTGCATTTATTTATGGGGCTGCAGTTAAGATAATTACAGAGAAAAAGGAATATTATGTTTAGACAGAAACAGTAGGAAGAAGAACTTGGGCTTGTAGAACAAATTAAGCTGCAAGAATATGCTTTACAGAAAAATATGACTAATCAACATATATTTTTATTTAACTGCAGTCACTAATGCTGTTTACAATGGTAGCACCTCCTGCTTCTTTCTATCCATCACTATCCTGTTCTCCCTAAAATAAACAGACTGTTCAATGATGACTTTAAGAAAACATCATATGGAAGCCAAAGAGAACTATAAATTTAGGTGAAAGAAATTATTTCAAAGTCACTAAAATTATGAACGTTGGAGTATGATTTCTTCTAAATGGTACATTTGGGGCACCAGGAGATTTTCTCAGGAACGGCCAGATTGATAGACAGAGAGACATAAAGAGGCAAAAAGTCCAAAATGAATACTCCCCTCTTTCATCAAGTAAGTAATTAAGATTAAGGGTAAGATTTCATGTCATAGGAACTGGATTCCTTTAAATGATTTATTTTACTTTTTTTTTTTTAACCAGACATTATTCTACTTACCTTTTCTCTTTCAAAGAAAATTTTGGGCTGTCAGAGCTTAACTTGGATATAAAATCATAATAGCTTTCCTTTTTATTAAAGCATGATGATGCCCCTCATACTGTGGTTTTAAATGTAAGTAATTTTCTCATTTCTGACTATGACTTTCTACCACTGTATAACCCTGCATTAAAGTGTACTTATATACTAGAAAATCTAAATATTGCTGTGTAAATATGTAGTCTTATCTACATTGTCATAAGTTCTTTCAACAAAATGCTATGTACCAAAAATATGTGTAAATCAAATATTAAAAATACAAGACACAAAATGGAAACTATGCATTCAACAAGAGGTTATAAAATAGGGACATTCTTGTCCTGAAACCTAACAGAGTGTCTTAATTTATTCCTATTATCTGACTGTCTAAAATTCAATTTGTACATGACGATGCTCCACAGATGTCAATCTCCCTTTGCTGTGGACAACTCCACTGTAGTCCTGATGACTCTTTCAATCTCTATTCTTAAGTTCACATGCCATACAATTTAACTTAGTCCTTTTATTCTTTCTGTCATCCACTCAAATCTTACAGGACAAAGAAGGGACACCTGCTAATGAAGCCAGGTGTCACTGCAAAAAATGTACAGAACAAAGTTGCAAGAATTAAAATGCCACCATTTTAGTTTCTGTGACAATTAATTTTCCCTGTCATTTTATTTTCCAGTTTTACACTAATTAGATATCCAAGAGAAAGGTCATCCAATGAGGATTACACTTTCAAAGTATTCAGCAGAGAGGATGTTTGAGATGTTACCTAACTGCTTAGATGTGTTATAATGATGCAGAATTAGATTTCCTAGAAGGTACTTATGGCAATTATACCTAAGAGCAAACATGTGGTTCAGAGATTTTCAGTTACAATCATGATCCTAATTTGTTTTATTTCCTCTAGAACATTCTTCAATTGGCTAGGTTAGATATGTAGATTCACATAATATTTGAACATGTTCTAAATATTTTTGGTTACATTAGAATGTACTTTTATTATTTATTTTTCATTGGACTTTATCTTTTCTTTGGCCTTAATATACTTTATTTCTGTCTTCATTCATTCATCCTAAAATTAGTTTTTTTCCATCTGAGAAGGTATTTATTGTTAGTCTGTTAGAGCTGAGGATAAAGAGACTTCAAAGACTTAAGGGTATGTGATGAATTACACTTGAAACATGGAACAAAGTTTCTTGATTTCTTTTTTTATATTTAAACATAGAACTATTTTCTCTTACAAAATGGAATTCCATTCAAATGGTATAAGTGGAAAATAAATTAGAGAATAGGGTTAATGGTCTATGTGACGAAAATATAAGTGATAAAACTGGTATGGAATGTGTTATGTCAAATAATGAACCTGACCAAGGCAAAGAACCATGTAGTACATCATTCAATGGAACAGCAACAGTGTTTATGACTGTGTTATAAAGAAACAAAACCTACCTTAACATAATAGAATAAACTTTTACAAATACACCAAATACTGTTAAATGGACAGAATACAAAGACTCAGAGACAATCCAATATTCTTGACCTAGGAATGTATTCAAAGAAAATAAATCCTCATAATTTTTACTTTTTGGACTGTATATTGTTGTAATGAAAGGGTTTTTGCAATCATGTTTATATTTTAAATAAAAATTACCTAGTACTTATAGAACTAATCTCCTTGCAGCTATGAAGTACATATGAAGGAATAGCTGCTTACTCATCCTGTTCCCTCACAATCTGACATTAATTCTGCCCTACTCCCATGGCACTTTGCTGTAAGATAGGATCAAAAGCCTTTTCCTTTATAGCTCATGGCATCTGGAAGAAACTTCTTGCATTTCCCTGCCTCATTGGCGCTATCTCTTCTTTTTCTCATGTGCTTCTTGAAAGTCTCCTCTCTTGCCTAAAGCTCTCTTAATTTTCTTCTCTCTTTGTGGTTATTTAACTGTGTAATTGTATTATTTAACTTTATAAATCATTTTGGGATTGTGTGTATGTAAGATGCAGTGTGAATAATGTACTCCCTGAATCTGCTCTGTGAATCCAATGTGAATTGCTCAAACAGCAACTGCAGCAAGTTGGATTCTTTCTCCTTCTTTGCTTTTTTTATTTTTTGTATGCAACTAATATTTAGAGGAAAGGAAAACTGCTGTCACCTAATCAAGATAAGTCTCTCTGTTCTAACTCTGCATCTAACCTGTTAACTGCAATTCTCCCCACTTTAGTATTTTTATAATATATCAAGAAGGATTTCATTTCTAGTCAGTGGTTGCTATTCTGTTATATAAATAGTCAAGGTAATATTTTATTCACATCAATGGAAAATTCTGATAAAGAAAAACATTGCAGGTTTGATAATTATGCCCTGGCTGTGGGCTATATGGTCATACAATAAGAAGGACAAGAAACAGAGACAGACAATAATGTCATACTGGTGACATGAAACTGTCAGCAGTTTTGGATTACCTTATGAAGTTTCCTTGATACATTAAAAAATACGAACTTATGCTTTTACTCAACAACTATCTACAATAGAAATATAACTATTAAGTCTTAAGATTAGAGTTGGCCCAAGACTCTAACTGGGAAGTATAGGAGGCAGATGACCTCTAACTGAGATTTCCTGGGCCTTCCTGTTGGCTCTCTATTGCAATGAAGCTTTGGTTGACTATGTTGTTGACTGTGTTGCCTGCTTCAAGAGGCTGTTGCCCACTTCAGTGGTGACTTTTATTCTGTAGATTTATTGTTGAAGTTTTAACATCCATCTCCATGAATATGTTGCCTGGAAAACAAATACTGAGCTGCAAATATGCTTAGAGAAGTTCAGTAGGATTGTGGTTTAATGGACAGAGTTTGTGGAATAAAGGAAGGTTGGAAATTTGCTCTATGATATAGTATATAAAAAGGCCCCAGGCAATCATAAATGGGTTATTTTGCTGAGATAATTTGTTGAGGAAAATTATTATGGGGTAAATTTTTATGCCAAATGATATCCTAAAATAACCAAATTTTGTATTCGACCTTTTCCTAGGAAAAGTACATGTTTTATGTACTAAGGAAGGGTTGATTCTGAAACAGATTCTTGGTAACAGACATTCAATTACCAATCCCAAAAACCTCACCCCACAAAAAAATGAATCATGATTATGAGTTGCTTGTTGTCATGAAGATAGTCAGTCTCAATTTTTCTTTAAGGAAGTGCTACTTACATGCTAGGTATGTCATCATCAGCAGATAGATCATCAATGGTTCATTGGCAGGCCATCAATGGACCATCTTTCTTTATCAGCCCTTTGACACTTATTACTAAATGAAAGTGTCCTAACTTAGTTAATACCATCTTATAGAGCCTCTTCCATTGACCTATACAGGTAGAGAATAAAAGCATTTCCGCGTGAGCCAAAGCCTGAAACCTGGTGAGCATTCCCATTCCCAATGCTTATCATGGCATTGTATGAGGTTTCTGAAGCCTGATCCCAAGTATGATGCTTTTGCTTTCCTAATTCCATTTTTGAGTCTTGATTCTAAGGCCACTACTAATAAATGCTCTATGCACTAAACTCAGTATTGGAATTTAATGTTTTAGAGTCAAATTTGTTCTTTTTTTTTTAATGCCAGAATGATTTTCCACAATTTTTCTCCACTGGACAAAGTGATACAGTTTTGATAGATTGAAATTAAACATAATGAGAATAACTACCTCAGGCATTCAGCACAGTCCAATGTTTGGGGCAGAATATGGTAGAGGATCAATTTGTTTCATATAAATCATGCTGGAGGAGCTAAAGTTTTTGTTTTTTTTTTTTTCAGAAACTTACTAGGAGAAAGTTAGAGAGGAGAAATTGAAGCTCCATTTGTATAAACAGTTCTGTGACCATAGTTAATCTTATCCTTTCCTTTCCAGGGAACTCATTCTCTACTCTTCTTATGCATCATTTCTGTTGGGCTACGTTGCTACATGGTGGGTGATCCTGATAACACATGGTATATGTGATATCAACCTTGTTCATTTTAAAAATAAATGAGGCTTTGGATGTAGCTCAATGATAAAGAGTTTGCCTAACATGGCAAGGTGTTGTGTTATTTCCATCACTGTAAAAGTAAACAAATACTCTAGAATTTGCCCATTTCTACAGTATATGTGTAGTTACCATAGCTATGCTGATTAGTTTTATGCCAACTTGACACAGAATTAGCAGAGAGGTGGAGGCGTCACTGAGAAAATACCTCCATAAGAGTGGGCTGTAGGCAAGCCTTTAGGGCATTTTATTAATTATTGATTGACAGGTAAGTCCCAGTCCATTGTGGGTGGTACCATCTCTGGGCTAGTGGTCCTGGGTGCTTTAATACAGCAAGATGAGCAAGCCATAAAGAAAAAGCCAACAAAGTTCATTCTTCCATGGCCTGTGTATCTACTTCTACCTTCAGTTCCTGCCTATTTGACTTCCTGTCTTCCTTCCCTCTGATAAGCAATGATATGAAAGTGTAAGCCTAATAAACCCATTTCTCCCCAATTTGTTATACCATAGCAATAGTAACAATAACTAGGACAAGGGGTAATTTCATGCTCCAAATGTAGTATCACTGGATGTGGAGTTTAAAGGAGATATATAGAAATAGTTCTTAGTTGCAAATCTAGTATAATCTGGCTGTAGTGCATAGCTGATTAAGACCATCTTCCCTACGTGTACTAAATATTTGTAATCATGGATTTATTGACCATAGCTGTCTTACTTCATCATTTTCCACCAGGATTAAGTAATAAAGTAACTAAGCTCATCTCAGTGGAACAGATACACACACACACACACACACACACACACACAATCTTCTTCACCATTCTCTTTAACAGAAGCCTTATTTTTTCTGATAACTAAAGCCAAATACCATTGACAGGATGGGGATGCATTTCTATCCTTGCCTTCTAGTCTTATACCATAAGGAAACCAAAGAGTTTAGACTGAGATCACAACTAGAGGCTTAATGAAATTATTTTCTTGTTTTCCAGGATAATATTTTGCTAATATGTTTGCTAGACCAGTCTCTCAGAGAATTGGATTATGAGATAAAAAGCACATATACTCTACATACTAAGTTGAAACAATAAAAATTAAAGTCATTCTATGCATACCTCTTATTTTCTGGAGCCATGTATTCCATGTTGGAACAATTTGTCAGAATGATTCCACTAAAATTTTTTTCAAGTTTTTGAGTATTTCATGCAATTTATTTTGAACATGCTCCAAGCAAACATTCTCCCAGATCCATTCCTACCTCTAATCTAGACCCACCCATCTTCTCTCTCTCTCTCTCTCTGTGTGTGTGTGTGTGTGTGTGTGGGTGTGTGTGTTTTTGTGTGTGTGTTTGTCTGTGTCTGTGTACCCTTTTATTTTTCTAATATATCTAATCTGAAACTCTCTATGTAAACCAGGCTGGCTTCATATTTGCCAACCATCCCTCTCCTGGTTTCTCTGATTATAGGTGACACTAAAAATGGAACTTTCCTACCTTTGAAGACTCAGTGTGTTGTCTTGGATACTCTAGTTTCAGTAGAAGAGTAGTAGCTTCTTATTGAGTAAATGTAATATTATAATTTTTTTTGGAAAAAAATAGACTTTCATTATGGTTTGTTAGTAAAAATTTGAAACAATTATTTGCTACTTTTAATTAAATAGCAAGTCATATGAAGAAGTTTGACTGTAAGAATGGATTTATTGTTTCTCATACCAATCCATTTATTTCTATATTCATTAATTTAGCTCACACTTGTTGAGTGTTTAAACATGTGCTTGGCATCGTGAAGCACGTTAAAGGAAATGAATTCTCTTAATGGAATATATATTTAGCATTCTCATTTTGTTAAGGAAATAACAAGTACTCTATTTTCATTTTCATGGCCTGATATGAAAAGGCAGCATGAGAACTAATGTTAGCTCACATCCTTTGAGCGTCCATTAGCCATTCTATTGATAATCTTTCTTGTTCTAAAATGACTAATATTTGCTATGTAAGACAAAATATATTTTTGTAGTAGCCACTGTCACAACCTTTCTCACTTTTATTATATTTAGAATTGAATGAAGTCTAAAGATTAGGGCAATTCAAGATAGATAGTGGATTACTTAAATAAAGATTTTTCCATTTTAACCCCCAGCTACAGCAAGTAGTGGAATTAATAAACAATATGTTTTAGTCTAAGACAAAAGTGTTTTGTCACTTGGTTTCTAAAATGCTGTAACTATTTATAACCTGGGCAATCAATTATGGGTATTTGCTCATCTGTGTTTGAGATAACACTAGGTGCATTGTCTTTCACATTACCAATTGGCTAGAAATAAAATCGTATGACATCTTTTATCAAATACTTTTGCGATGTACCATCTAAGCTAACTGGGTTGAAAATGTGTACACTATCCATCTATTCAAATGTAAACTTTATTTAAGATGCTTTTTTTCTCTTTATTACATAACAAAGATCTTAACTATTTCAGTGAACAGGTTACCCACTTGTTCCTTCTAGAAGAATTTTGGTAAAATGGATTTAGTTAAGCATAAGGAGAGCTCTGACTACTTCAACATAGCTTACCAAGTCTCTGTGCTTCTCAAACATGCTGAGAGGATAAGTACATTTGATTCATTGACACACTGAATGGAGTTAAAGACACGTAGGTCAGGCCAACATGTCAGAAATAAAAACAAATCTTTGCTCAAATGCAAGCTCTTTCTTGCTCTCTGTCTCTGTTCTCTCTACCTATCTTTCTGTCTCTCCCCCTCCTTTTTTCTCACCCACTTCCCTTGCCCCTTCCCCCACTTTTCTATGCCCACCTCCCTCTTGGAGAACATTTTGTATACTGGGATGGACTCTGGTCTCTATTTGCAGTGTAATGGAACAAAAACTTAAGCTGTAAAGAGCTGATAATTAAATTTAAATTTCATTCCCAAGCATTTTTTTTTCCTATCGCTTCTCTGTTCCTCTTATCCAAGATTTGCTGTGTATTTGAGTTCTAACTAGGGTCAGGAATAGAAATGTAATTTTAATTGCTACAAAGATTCTGAAAATTTGTCTATAATAATGATGCAGTAAAGTAGGTGAATAATTTGTTTTAATCACATTGTCAGAGGAACTAGGAAAGTCAAAACCATTTGCAACAGTTAAGCCTAGCTCATGTGAATTTTTTCTAAAAATACTCTTTTCTTTTATCTGAAATTACTGTAAAGAGTTCAAATGTGAGCATTTCAATCACATTTTATTTACTATCTATGCAAGTTATTAATCTAAATTGATTATTCTCTAGTTTAAATGTGCATGTGATAAACTTACACATCCAATTCAAGTTCAGCTTGGCTATAGCAGCCCCAGAACAGAGCTGGAGAAGTCACATTTTCACAAAGTTTCTATGAGACTCATTCCAATTCTCTTGGAACATACAAGGCTCCTAGGTCCAGTTGCATGATCTCCATCTGAAAAATAGTCACACAGAAATTTAGAGAACTTATAGAAATGTAACTCAATGATAAAACATCTTTCTTCAGTTTACTAAAGAAAATAGATGTAAAAGTTTTCTTTGGAGTTTATATACAATCTATGGTTGAGTATGTATATTAACTAGACAAAAAATGATGAAAATAACTCCAAGAGAAAATAAATATATGGATTTTGTAAAAATTCTACTTTCCTCATGTAAACCTAGTTTTTAAACTGATTTTACGTTTTGGAAGCAGCAAGCATATGGTGTGAGAATCCTCAATGGTATTATTTTAACTTTTTTTCCTAAGGTGCTTCCTGATACCCACAAGTATTATATGAGATGTTAAATAGACAGAATTAGGTCAGGGAATTGAGATCTGAATTTAAAGAATGTCTGTCAATGAGTAGGCAAAATTTAGTAAAGTTCTTCCTCAAAATGTGCTGTGATCATATGCGGAAATCGTCCATGTGGAAATTAGTGCAACTCTATACATACTATTTTCTAATCTGGTATTTGGAGGTTTTCTGTTAATTAAAAAAAAAATTCTTTCTAAGCTTAATACCAAATCTCATTACAGTTTCTGTGAATAGTGCATTCAGGGGTCCATTAAACAGTCTGAGTACTGAATTCTTCTCATTTGTTTTTCTTAGCTATAGTAATAGATGCCCTCTCTCCCATTGCTTCAGACAGTCAAACTTGGCAAGAGTTCCCTTTTCTCAATCATTTTTAAAATGTTGGAACTACTTTCAGTCTTTAAAGAGCTGAACCCTTCACCAATATGATCTACCTAATAGTTCTCCAAATTGGTACTAATATTTAAGGTTAATCTTAATCAATGCTTCTCAATTTTGCCGTTTGACTTAATAGATAATCATGAATCATGGACCATTGCTAAGAGTGTCTTAGAATAAAGCAGTTCAATATTTTCAAATCTAAACATTTTAGCTTTGTAATAAATTCAACAAAGAAGCAGTAGTAATAACCTTACGTAAGCTAAACATACAGATAAAACTGACAATTCCTAAATCGCATCAGATGATGAAGCCTTGCAAAGTGACAGTTTAGTTTACTCTCTCTCTCCTTCCTTCTCTGTCTCACATGTATTTCTTGGTTAATGCTATGAAAACATAAAAGTATTTAAAAACATTTAAAGTAGTAAAACTGTTTTTTCACCTTTGTTAACCAGCTTCCTATCACTGTGACAAAACAAAAATTGAAGTAACCAACTTAATAGAACCAATATTTAAGTTGCCTTAACATTTCAGAATTTTCTCATGATAATCTGCTTTGTTGTTTTGGGGTCTTTAGTAGAGAGGCTGGATTGGAACAAAGCTTTTCACTATATCCCAGCCAAGAAGCAAAAGAGACAAAGAAGAGACCAGAGTCCCAATATCTCTTTCAAGGACATACTTACAGTAATCTAACTTTCTTTTGTTATACTGTGCCTGCAAAAGGTCACAGCAGCTCCCCAAACTACCATTAGTCTATCATCACAGTCAGTGGAGAGTCCCAAATCAATGGAAAACACAAATAGTGAAAGAAACAGTTCTATGAGTGGCAAATAGGTAATAAATGAGAAGAGTTGACACATTACTAATATTATACAAAATTCTTCTCACAAGTGAGTGATGTGTTAAACTTGTACTACTATTACAATTTTGAGAATCATCAAGGAGATTGATGTAAAATTGTCTGAGATAAATTTATAGTAATTTTCACACAGTGATGAATTACAAATATACAATGATATATAACAAAAAAATCATACTTAAGTATATAATGTATTTATAATATAATACATATACATATAATATGTTATATATTTATGGGTATATATAGTAAGATCCAAACTCTACACAGACAATAATATATATCTATAATTAAGGCCAATAATGTTAATAATTTCTATCCTTATATTAAATTTTCTTATTTAGACCTTACAAATTTATTATTTCTAAAAAGATTTAGATCGTCTTAATTTTAAAAAATATTTTCAAATTAAAAGAAAATCTTAACATTTAAGCCACGCATAGAAAGAGATGGTACTAAATAAAACTTTTAGAGAAGAAATTATCCCAATGAGTAAGCATTTTATCTCCAAGATTTCTGATGACAAAAACCATAAATAAGACCAGATAAGTTGCTAGTGTGCCTCTCATGCAAGAGAGCAAATATATGGTTCAGTTTTACTAGGGCAGAACTTTCATGACACTAAACAAATGGAAAGTTAACCTATGGCTTTCTTCATGAATAATAGAATAGTATTCCAGCTTCTTCTTTAGCTATTCACATTGTTTCCAACACCAATTTTAATATAAACTAACTACAACTCATTTCAGGTCGAACTCTGTGATAAGTGTTAATTTATCTACATCATTCTCTTACCTAGAAATATCTGTAAACCCATTTTTGGCAAGAAATACACCCTTGGCAGAAGCACACGGGGAACCATATGTGAAGCATTCATTGACAATCTTTCATACAAACTGCTGTACACAGTTCTTTTCTAGGCAAAGGCACAGTGAATCAATGACCAAGAAATGTCAGATTTTTATTTTAAATTTATAAGCTAGATATATTTAACCATTACTTATTTATATGTAATTTATCAAGCTGTTGGTCTGTAGAAGGTGAAGAAGCTCAGCCAAAGTGAGTGACCAGAGCAGTCTGTGTGCAGAAAGAACATGGCTTCCTCCCTCCCTGCTCATTGCATTGTCTAAGGCTTCATCACCATGGTGTTGGCTGTCATCAGTTTACCTACCTAATTCCCAATGTCAGAATCAGGAGCTTGTCTAAGTGAAAGAAAACCTAACCATTCTTAGCTACTTCAAAAGTCTCTTCTCTCTTGAAATGTGAATCTTGGCAGATTGTGAGCTGATAATTTAATTGCTTTGAGTCTGAAGATAATCAAGTGGATAAATCAGAATGGTTAGGACAGTCCCAGAAAGAAGAAGAAGAAAGTATGTTAGAAAGTGACTAATACACACACACACACACACACACACACACACACACACACAGAGAGAGAGAGAGAGAGAGAGAGAGAGAGAGAGAGAGAGAGAGAGAGAGAGACCTAATAGTAAATACTAGTTTCTATAAGTGATCAGATTTAATTATCTACATCAGATATGGTAGAAGCTCATAAGCAAAATAAAAGGAAGTTTCTGCATATGTAAGTGTGTGTCCTATGATGTTTATATAGCCCATATGACTAAAAGTGAAGAAGTGAACAACAAAGGTATGATAATTTGATTTTTGTGTGCTTGTTGTTTCTGTTTTGCTCTTAGCCAGGTTGGTTGACATGCATAGGCATTAGTTCAAAACAGACCACACAGAAATGTGACCAATCCTCAGGACATTTCTAGGCTAAAGATGAATTATACTGCCATTGTCCTACTGGACCTTCTCTGCTGTACTAATGCCAGAGGAGGGCTATGCTGCATCTGTTTCTATGGCATGTTTCCTTCTACTTTATCACAGAAAGATAACAGACATTTGCTCTACAAAATACTGTAGGTAGAGATATGAAGAAAAGAAGCTAATTTTTTTTCCTAGGGGACCCTGTCCTAAATCTTGTACATATATGTATTCCTAGAGTTTTTCAGTCTAGGAGCATGTGTTTTATTATCCCCAGTCAAAAGTAACTTTGGCAAACACATGATCCACCAGTTCAATGTTAGACTTCTGTTTGTTAGGGGTATCCTTGAGATTTACAAAAAACAAACAAACAAACAAAAAAAAAAAAACAAAAAAGAACAAACTTAGTTTAGTTTTCTTTTCTTTTATTGCTTATTTTTTATTATGAATAAAGTCATATTTTTAACCGTGTTCAACTTCCCTTCCCTCTCTCACCCCTTCCAGTCAGTCTTCTCCACATCTCTTTATCTCATCCCCAGCAAGGGCAGGAGGTCCCAAGTTCCCAATATTGCTCAGTTCAGTATCCACACCCGGCAGATCCACTTTCCTCACTCCAACATCAAGACTAGGTCAAGTGTTCCTTTGGAGGGAATGGGATTCAAGGTTCTGGTACAAGGTCTTTCAGATCCTAAGCGCTTCAGTGTTTGTGGTTCACAGATTGGACATGCTTAGCTTTTTGCTTTTTTGTATAGAGTCCACTATTGAGTGAGTACATCCCTTGCTTATCTTTCTAGGTTTGTGATACCTCGCTCAGGATGATATTCTACAAATCCATTCATTTGCCTGCAAATTTTAGTACATCATTTTTTCTTACTTCTGAGTAGTAGTACTCCATTGTGTAGATGAACCACAGTTTATTAATCCATTCTTTAGTTGAGGAGTATCTAGGATGTTTCCAGGTTCTTCCTATTATGAATAATGTTTCTATGAACACAGTTGAGCTAATGCCTTTGGAGTGCAAATTTGCATTTTTAGGCTACATGCCCAGTAGTGAAATTGCTGGATCCTTGGGGAGATGGATTCCCAGTTTTCTGAAAAACTGCCATACTGCATTTCAGAGTGGCTGACAAGCTTACACTTCCACCAAAAATGGAAGAGAGTTTCCATTGCTCCACAACCTCTCCAGCATAGGCTATCATCTGTGTCTTTAATCTTAGCCAATCTGACAGGTGTCAGGTGATATCTCAAAGTTGTTTTGATTTGCATTTCTCTGATGGCTAAAGATGTTGAGCACTTTTTCAAGTGCCTTTCAGCCATTTGTAATTCTTCTGCTGAGAATTCCCTTTTTAGTTCTGAACCCCATTTTTTGATTGGGTTATTCAAGGCTTTGGGCTCTAGTTTCTTGAGTTCTCTGTATATCTCAGAGATCAGTCCTCTATCACTTGTAGGGTTGGTGAAAATCTTTTCCCATTCTGTAGGCTGTCATTTTGTCCTATTGACAGTGTCCTTGGCTTTATGGAAGCTTCTCAGTTTCATGAGGTCCCACTTATTAATTGTTGTTCTTAGTGTCTGTACCACTGGTGTTATATTTAGGAAGTAGTCGCCTATTCCAATTCATTGGAGAGTATTTCCCACTTTCTTTTCTATCAAGTTCAGGGTTTATGTTGAAGTCTTCGATCCACTTGGATTTGAGTTTTGTGCAAGGTGACACGCTTTGATCTATTTGCATTTTCTACACACTACCATCCAGCTATGCCAACACCATTTGTTAAAGATACTATCTTTTTTTCCATTGAATATTTTGGGCCTCTTTGTCAAAGATCAGGTGTTTATAGGTTTTTGGGTTGATGTCTGGATCCTCAATTCTATTCTATCGATCCACAAGTCTGTTTTTATTCCAGTACCAGGCTGTTTTTAATACTGTAGCTCTATAGTATAACCTGAAGTGGGGGATGGTGATGCCTCCTGAGATTCTTTTGTTGAGCAAAATTGTTTTGGCAATCCTGGCTTTCCTGTTATTCCAGATGAAATTGAGTATTGTTCTTCCAAGGTCCGTAAAATATTATGTTGCAATTTTGATGGGCAGCACATTGAATCTGTAGATTGCTTTTGGTAGAATTGCCAGTTTTATTGTGTTGATCCTACCTATCCAGGAGAATGGAAGTGCTTTCCATTTTCTGATATCCTCTTCAATTTCTTTCTTCAGTGATTTAAAATTTTTATCAAATAGATTGGTTACTTCTTTGTTTATAGTTACCAAGGTATTTAATACCAAGGTATTTAATACTATTTACAGCTATTATAAAGGGTGATGGCTCCCTTATTTCATTTTCAGCCCTTCTATCTTTAGTGTATAGAAGGGTTACTGATTTCTTTGAGTTAATCTTGTACCCTTCTACATTGCTGAAGGTGTTTATCAGCTGTAGAAGTTTCTTGGAAGAATTTTGTGGGTCACTTATGTATGCAATCATATCTTCTGCAAATAGAGATAGTTTCACTTCTTCTTTTCCACTTTGTATCCACTTAATCTCCTTTTGTTCTCTTATTGCTTTAGCTAAAACTTGAAGAACTGTATTGAATAGATATGGGGGAGAAAGGGCATCCTTTGTCTAGCTCCTTATTTTAGTGGGATTGCTTTGGGTTTTCTTCATTAAGTTTGATGTTGGCTGTTGGCTTCTTGTAAATCACCTTTAATATATTTAGATATTTTTCCCCCTAGTTTATTTTCAAGTAGCATGAGTTGGCCTATGTAAAGGAATGGAGTTGTAAGAAGTTCTGATGTTGTGTTCTTATCTGCACTTCATGTTAGGAAGGAAAGTCTTCTATACCTTGTGAGGAAATTTCCTGGCCAAACTGCTTTTGGCTTGGAAAATTTAGTCAGTTTCATTTCCCATTGAATCATTTTTAATATTTGACAAGGGTAATTTAATGCATTTTGAGACATAAAACAATCAGTTATGAGAATATTATAGTTAAACTATTGAGTGAATATTTGATATTACTGAGCATTTAAATAGGCTTACATATAAACTACCCCATACAAATAGCATAGGTCATTAGGCTAGTTTCTTACATCTGCAACAGTCATTGAAAGTGTCATTTTGAGGGGACAGAGAAAAACACCTGTCATCATATTCTCACTTTTACCTGATCATCTAGAGTGTCTGTAATTGTTTGAATAGAAATGGCCCCCATAGGCTGATAATGTTTGATCATTAGAGAATGGTACTACTTGACAGGGAAAAGGGTTTGTGGCCTTGTTGGACAAAGTGTATCACTGGGTTTTTTTTGTTTTGTTTTGTTTTGTTTTTTTTTGAGGTTTCCTGTTACTTGGTCGTCAAGTAATCTCACCTCCACCTCCTCCTGGTCTGTCTGCATCCCACCATTCTCCCAGCCATGATGGTAATGAACAAAGCCTCTGAAGCAATAAGCCAGCCCCAATTTAATACTTTCCTTTACAAGAGTCTCTTGTGGTCATAGTGTCTCAAATAGAAATAGAAGATTGACTAAGACAATATGTCCAAAAAGTTAATGGTTTCTGATGAAATGGTGCTGATGTTCATCACCAAATTATGAAACTCTTATTTTATAGTTATTCAAGTCTACATTCTCCCACTGCTATATTTTGTAATTCAAATTCTTATTGTTTCCAGTTGTTTAAGTTGTTGGAGATTTTCTTTATTTCCATATTGTTCCCACAAAAATGCATTAAGAAGGGAGAACATATTAACCTTGTGATTTCATAATTTATTCCATTATCTTCTGAATTCACAGTTTGTGTGGTCTTTTTTTCACTGATAAGCGCCACTTATGCCCAGCTCAGCTACCCTAAAAAAGAAATTTGGAAATCACTTAATCTGTCCCCAGATTCAGTGATTTTTATATCTTGAGGATTGTAATTCTTCAGTATTTCATGAACCCAATTTTTGCTTTTTATCTCCAGTTCTGTTTCATAGCACTTTCTGAGATTTAATCCTTCCATTTCAGAGGGAAGTTCTAAATACATAGGATGTTATGGAGGAGGTAAAAATCAAACAAACAAACAACAACAACAACAAAAACCCAAGAAATTCTAAGAGTATCTGAAACTGCATTCTGCAGAGAAACTCTTTAAACTTAGGAAATAAACAACTTAAAAGCCTTAATAAGTCCATGAAACTGACCAAATACATTAGGACTCCTTCCTTTCCAACTACATATAAGCAATAAAGACTGCTGAGAAGATACTGTCAGAGAAGGTGCACTGCTTAGAATAAGCAAGTTAGCCAAGGTGTGTACAAGAAGCAGAATGAGCTGACCACCGAGGAGACTAGAAGACTCATACCAACCAAGCTGGGGAATGACACTATCAAATATATTGAGCTGCCTGAACATGGTTAGGCAAACTCTGGGTATCTAAATACTGAGACAACAACATTTATGCTGATGTAGGCTTTGATGATCCACCTGTTTTTGAGTCATTTCTGCATCTGTAAGTAACCCCATGGTGATATGTTATATATTTACTAAAACCTAAAATATCAATAGATCAGCCCACAGTCAAACTAGGCAGCGGTAGCTCACCACATTAGTCCCATCACTTGAGATGCAGAGATTGTTCTGGGTCTCAGTGAGTTCAAGGGATATCAGAGCGGTGGTAACTTACACTTTTGAAGTCAGCACAGGGATCCAGAGGATCCCTGTGAGAACAAGGCCAAACGGCCAGGCAGTGATGGCACATACCTTTAAACTTAGCACAGGGAAAGATCAGGACTGGTGTAGTGACCTATATAGCCTTTAATCCCATAACTCCAGAGAAAGATATTTTTGTGTTTCTGTGAGTTCAAGGCTAACTACCAAATAGTAGTAGCTCATGCCTTTATTCTTAACCTGGATGTGGTACAGCTGGATGAAGAAGGTATTTAAGGCAGGTGTAGGAAGATAGATGAGACATTAGGAGCTACAGAGGAGCAAGGCTGAAGAAGCTGGAAGATAGCTAGGTGGGTGAGACTTGATGGTGGTGTTTCTCTCTTTGAGATTTTAGCCTTTCCCTGATATCTGATTCTGAGTTTCTTTTAATACAACTAGAATTCATGCAATGAAGGGCTATTCACCCACATTTCTATAAGCAAAACTCAAAAACTTCATTGGTTAATCAAACTGGACTTTGATATTATTCATTATTTGGTCTGTCATCTGTTCCTTTTCTGGGGGCTAAGTAGATGTTTGTTTATATTTCCTCAAGAATAGTGTCACACAAAAGGTTCTGATCAATGATCACTTAGAAATTATTCATAATATTTTATTTTTAAATTATTAAAAATACTATATTGATATTTTGTGAATTTCACAATATGTACCCCAATCCCACTCATCTCTCCATTCTGCCACATCTGCCCTCTGCCTCTTGAATAACCCCTGCCCCGTAAAAGCAAGCAAGCAAACAAACAAAAATTTCACCATGGGGCTGCAGTATAACCGTATAACCCTTTGCCCAAATAGTTTTACTTGAAAATGTTTATTTAAGTGAGTCATTGGACTGGTTTGATGCCTCTGGTTTCTACTACACTATTGTGTTAGATCCCCAATGCTCCACTAGGGTTCCTCTTGGATATCCTATTGTCCCTCTGTGGACCACAGAACCTGTTGGTTTGTTCCTGCATGGCCTGCTCCTTCACATGTTCTAGCAGGTCATGGAAGGGGTAGATGTTGAGATGGGCCAACTTGAGTCCTAGATCTGGACCTGGTTGGTAGCTGAGTTGGCCGGTCTGCATCTAAGCCACCAGGCCAGTTTTCCCTGCTTTGCCAAGGTGAGGGGTATGGGCAGCTTTCCTTCCTGTGGTAGCAGGCAAGGGGCTTGTACCAGCTCTGTTGTGTACATGCCTTCTTTGCAGGCATTCTTGTAACCACTCTACCAAGGCTGTCTCTACAGTGGTGGGCAGGCTGGTCCAGGGCCAGTTCTCCAAGTCTTGCAACTGGCAAGGGGCAGGACCAACTTTCCCACTCTGTTTAAGAAGGGTGTATGGATATCTCTCTCTCATTGCCCAGCAAGTGGTTTGACCAGCTTTTCTACATTCATCTTACCAAAGCCAGCTCTACAGGTTTTTTCAGATGAGGTAACGGGCTGCACTCCTAAGGGCATCTGGTAAGAGGTAGGATCAGCTTTCCCTCTCTCAGGGTGAGTGTCATGACAGGACTTTGGCCTAGCTTCCCCAAGCTTATGCCTTTCAGTCCAACTCTAGGACATCAACATGGCTTCAGATGGCAATTCAGACCACAGGCATCAACTTGTCCTTTGGTGTTAACATGAGCTATGGATATTAATACAGACTCCAGCTATAGTAGGACCATAGACCCAGACATGGCCCTTGGTGGTAACACAGGCCCAGGTATTACCATGGCCTTGGGTGACAGCACAGGTCACTGAGATCAGAATGGGCCCAGGCAGCATCACGGCCCTCAAACACCAACATGGCTTCAGGTAGCAGCACAGGCTTTTCACATCAACCTATTTTTCAGTAGCATTGTATCTCCAGTTCCATTCTCTCCACAATGAACAAACTACCTCTCTTCTCTCTCTATCCAATCTATCACATACTCTATTTTTCACATCTCTTCACTATGTATTTGTTCATCATAGTGGCACAAGTGTCATCTTCGTGGCTGCTAGTCCTATCATTTTGACTAATTTTAAGCCTCATTGCTGTGACATTTCCAATAAACACATTTCAGAGTATAACTTCTCTTAGCATATCTGCAACATTAGGAAACATACTTGGGACTGAGTAGTTAAAAAGAGCAGGAATATATTTGTCACAGTTTTGGTTGATGGGCAGTCCAAGAGCAGCAGCATCAGATTTTTTATCTGATGAATACTGTTCCTCAGAAATGGCACATGTTGTTACAACCCAAGAAGGAAAGAAAAGGGACAGAATGTTGGAACCACAGAGTGAGTAAGAGCAGAATTGAAGGATTCCATTGTGTCAAATCCTCACAAAGATCTCATTCCAACCCTTCTTTATCTCAGTAGGTACTAACCTTCAACATGAACTTGGGAAGCTATGTACATTCTAACTACAGAATACTTTCTCTGAACTATGTGAAACTTTGTTGCCTGATTTTTTTCAGATTCTATCTTCCATTTCTTTATACTCCAGATATTAAAATCCTATTAGACATCTCTCTCCCAATCTCTTAGACTTGAATAATATGTTATATTTTATAACATTCAAATCTCAGGTAGGTACACCTGAAAAATTCTTATGAATGATTTGATTCCTAGTTCAATTTACATCTTCTGGAAAACTTTGTCCCTTATTTAAACTGTGCTGATTAATTTTGTTATTAAACCACCCAAAAATAAGTTTATTACTTATAGTTATATATATTTCTTTTCTTCACAATAACAGCTATGTATTCTATAAGAAAGAAATGACAATTAGATTAATTATATAACATGTTCAAGAGTATGAAGCATGATTTTAGTAGAGTGAAAATTGTGATCCATATGATCTAGAATACACAAAATCAGAGATTTAACTCAAGTGGTGCTAAAATGTAGTCACTCATAAAGACATAATGATCGCCAAGAGTCATTGAACCTGCTCAGTGAAGGACAGATAGGCTAAAACTTTTTCTAGTTTTCTTAAATAAGAAAAATAGAGTTTGGTTGGGAAGTGACTTTATTTTAAAAGTGAAGTTGTTCTTAAAGACATTATAACAAAATGTAACTGTGCAGCATCCTTCTGTTTCTATTCTGTGGAATAATTTGAGGGGTATGGGCATTCATTTTTCTTTGAAAGTTTTGTCAAATCCTGTACTAAAACCATCTTGCCTTGGACTTTTATGGGTTGAGAGGCTTTTAACAATTACTTGTTTCCTTAGGGATTATAGTTTTATTTAAATTGTTTGTTGATGTTGATTTAACTGTAGTAAGTAGTACCAATAGAGAAGATTATGCCCTTCTTTTAGATTTTCCAATTTGTTGGAGTAAGATTTGTAAAAGTATATTTTTATGGATGTCTGTATTTCCTCAGTGTCTGTTACTATGTCTCAATTTTGTTTCAGATTTTGTTAATAAATCTTCCTGTAGGTTAATTTGGATTTGGCTTTGTCTATCTCGTTGATTGGCTCAATAAACCAACTCTTTGTTTCATTGTATTGTTATACCTGTGTCCATTTTAATGATTTTACTTAACCCTGTCTCCTCTTGGGTGTGATTCCTTGTTTTGTTCTAGAATTTCCAGCTGTGTTGTTAAATTGCTTGTTTAACAACTCCCCAGATTTTCTCTGTATTATGCTCAGAGCTTGACCCTCAGAGAGACCACCTGAGACAGGGATGTCTGGAATACAAGCGAGGCAGGGAGCATACTTCAAGCTTCTGTGCTAATAGAGCAAGAAGTAGCTACAACAAAGTTGGTTGCTTGGAGACAGCATGCTGATGTGCTACTGGTTGGTTTGAGTTTAGGGTTGTTCTTCCCCAGAGTATTTTTGAACCCCACCTGGATGGACACCACCTGGACCCTACCTGGTGTAGCTGTTTTTTTTTTTTTTTTTTTTTTTTTTTTTTCCCAGAACTGTGCAAGCAAGAATCTATTCTTCTCTCAGAACTGGGCAGATGTCTTGGCTAATCTCCCAGAGCTGGACAAGGAGGAGGCTATTCTTCTCTCAGAACTGGGGAGGTCCCCTGCTAGGTCTATTGTTTTAGGACTGATCAGACATGATATGACTTTTCTTCTCCCAGAACTGGGCAGGCCCCACTCCCTGCCAGAAATGCAAAACTAACCTTTATTTTACCTTTTTATAAAGTAGCTACTAAAATGCAAAATGGGGTTTCTTGAGCTAAGTTTTCTCTCTTTACCTAGTGCTATGAGCTTTCATTGTGTCCTGTAAGTTGGGGTATTCTGTGTATTCATATTCACTGAATTCTAGAATGTCTTCACTGCTTTTTTATTTCTGTCTTGATCCAGTTATCATTCAATAGAGAGCTGTACAGTTTCCATGAGTTTTTAAGATTTCTCTATTTCCATTGGTTCTTGATATCCAAATTTGTTTTGTGAAAGTCTGGTAGAATGCAGAGAGATATTTTATTTTTTGTATATTTTGATAATTCCTTTGTGTCCAAGTATGTGTTCAATTTAGAGAATGTTTTCTGAAGTGCAGAATGAAAGGTAAATTATCCTGTGTTAGGGTAAAATTTTCTATAAACATCTGATAAGTACATTTGGTTTATAATGTCTGTTGGCTTCATACATTTAGTTTTTATGTGAATGACCTGTCTGTTGGTGATTGTGAAATATTGGTTATTGAAGTCTCCAACAATCAGAGTGGGGAGATCAATGCACAATTTAAGTTGTAGTAGTGTTCTTTTAGCAAACCTGGGTTCTCTTGTTTTGGGGCATAGATGTTAAGAATTGAAACGTCATTTTGGAGGATTGGATTTTACCTTTGAAAAATATGTAGTCTGGTTTTTTGTCTCCTTTCATTAGTATTAGTTTTAAGTCTATTTTGTTAGATATTAAAATAGCTATACTTGCTTGTTAGGTACATTGGAATATCTTTTTCCAACCCTTTACCCTGAGGTAATATTTATCCTTGACTTTGAGGTGTATTTCTTGGTTGTAACAGAAGAATAGATCCTGCTTGTACTTCCATTCTGTTAGTTTGTGACTTTTTATTAGGAAATTGAGAACATTAATATTAAGAGATATCAGTGACATCAACAACCAATGATTGTCTATTCCTGCTGTTTTAGATTTTGTTGTGTTGTTGTTGTTGTATGTGTGTCTATGTCATTTTTTATTTTTCTGGTGTGAGATTATTTATTTCTGTTTTCTTGGGTATAATTAACATCCTTATATTGGAGGTTTTTTAAAGTACCTTCTGTATGGCTAGATTTGGAAATAAATATTTAAATTTGAATTTATTATGGAATATCTTATCTTTCCCATCTGTGAAGTCTGGTATAATTCTAACAGGTCTTCCTTTATAAGTTATTTGATCTTTTCTGTTGACGCTTTTAATATTCTTTTTTTGTTTTGTATGTGTAGTGTTTTGATTATTATGAGGTAAGGGGACTTTCTTTTCTGGCTCAATCTGTTTGGTGTTTATATTCTTCTCAAACTTTTATAGGCATCTCATTCTTTAGGGCAGAAAACTTTCTTCTATAATTTTGTTGAAAACATTTACTGGGCTGTTTTCTTTCTCCATCCTTTAAACCTATTATTTTTGGTTTCAGTCCCTTCATAGTGTTCTAGATTTTCTTCATGTTCCCTTTCAGGAGACTTATAGATTTAATATTTTCTTTGACTGATGTATCATATATATATATCTTCAATGCCTGAGATGCTCTCTTCCTTCTCTTATATTCTATTGGTAAATTAGCTCCTACAGCTCTTGTTTATATTCTTAAATTCTTTTTATTTTCAGAATTCTGTTTTATTTTTTAATGATTTTATTTTTAATATCATATGAACAATTTAATTCATTTCTTTACAGTGTTTTTTAATATTTTAATAGATATCTTTAAGTGATTTATTCATTTCATTTTTAAAGACCTCTATTATAATCATAACAGATGTATTAAGGCGTTTTTGTGCCTCTGCTACTTTGGAATATTGTGGGCCTACTATGGTAGGAGAGCTGGACTCTAGTGGAGACATGACGTCCTGGCTTTTGCTGATTGTGATTTTTACACTGGCATCTGTGCATCTGAGCTTGGGATGATGAAAAGTCTGATAACTGATTCCTAAATGTTGTTTATGGTGGGTTTTCTGTTCTCTCTCTGAATTTTTGGAGAGTGTGATGGCTATATGTTGCCTAATTTCCTGGTTAGCTGGTGGATTCAAAGGGAACACCCGCTGATATCGGAGGCTGGGATATAGGAAACAGTTGTGGGAAGGAGGGTTGGAGGAGAAGGTCTTTATGTTCTCTTAGAGATTGTGTCAGAGAGGAAAGGAAGACTACAGCAGGTTTCCACCTACAGAGTTGAGGGATGAGATTGAAGGGACTGAATATCAGGAGCAGTAGGAGAAGTATGTATGGGTCTACTCTCAGCCTACTTTTGGCTCTGAGAGGAGCTGCCCTTGGATTAGCAGGGGGAGCCTACTGAAATTGGGGTCCAGGACAAAATAGCCAGTGGGAAAAGGGAGGTGTGAAAAGAGATGGTTGGTGGGATCCCTGGGAGATATGGGCCAGGACAAAAGAAGGCTGCTGTTGGTGTTCTGTTTAAGTGCTAGAGACTAGATCAGAGGACTCCGTCTGGGGAAACAGAGCTAGAAGTACCGTTCACAACTTACCTAGTTCTCTGACAGGAGTGGCCTACAGTTTATCAGAGAGTTAGAGACTATATATAGCCTGGAATAGGAGGAGGGAGGCTAGGATGGGATGGTTCGTGGGATCTATAAGAGATGTGGACAGGGCAGAAGAAAGGGTGCAGCTGGTATTCTGTTGCAGCACTAGGGATGAGACTGGGGGCTGTAGTCAAAGGAGACAAAGAGCTAGAGGAGACGGTCTGGCCTCATAGTCTTTAATCATTTATATACTAAATATGTAAATATTACTTGGATATCCCATATGCTATATGTATATATTTAAAGTTATATATACATAAGCTACCTAGATGATAGAAAAAGATAACTAGATAGATATAAAGACATAGATATTTAAAGATACAATTTCAGGGATAACCACTTATCATAGGTAACCAATTGGTGGGCTCTTCTTTGAGGAAGAATATTGTTTCTCCTCTCTGTGTTTTTTTTTCCTGGTCATGAAATCCTGTCATGAGAGCATACTCAATGGTGTCATTCCTTTTCAGGTTTTATTGAGGAAGACATGAGGATGAAACTTCCTGGATATATCTAAACATTTTAAATGGTGAAATCTCACAGTAAAATATTTGCTCCTCTGGCTCATGCAATTGTTTGCCCCTCACTCCCACTATGATATCTGACACCTATGTACAGAAGCTACATTGCAGATGTATCAGTGCTGGGACTTGGCATCATAAGGTCACTTGTTTTGGGGAGATTTTGTTGTTGTTATTGTTGTTAAACTGGTTTGATTTTCTGCAGTAGTGTCCATCTCTTGCAAAAAGATGTTTGTTTGATGATGGATAAAAGCTATGCTTATCTGTGAGTATAAAGATACATATTCAGAATGTAGCTTAGGAATTAAGCTGTTTTGGTAAAGTGGCAGTTTCATAATCTCTTCCAAAATCTGTGATGTCATTAATCATGTGTAGTTTGCTAGGTTTCCAGTACCAGGCATACCTTCCCTTTTGTTTAGTGGGCCTTAAGTTCAGTTTGATAGCTATTGGTTACTGCCAAGGCATGCATGTTACTATTATACTCTTAGGTTTACTTGTACAATACATGTTGATTTAGTTTACAGGCATCATAGCCGGGTATGACTATTAGTTACTTCTCTCCTTTGGAACCTTTAATGGTACCTCTGGTACCATGCAAAGAGGAGGCTTTCAGGGTAGAACCAGCTAAGAACCAGTATACATTTCTTAATGCTAACTTCATCCATTTTTTATTATTTATTCTCTTTCTCAAGTACTATTCTCTTCCTCTTTGCCTCTTTCCATCTCTAGTCGATTCCCTGTCTTTACAAACAAAAATAAAAACAAACAGAAAAAACAAGTTAAAGGTCATGAATCTAGAAAATGGAAATGTAGGGAGGATTGAGTGCTGGAAGGGTTGAGAGGGTGATGAGAAAGGAAGAGAAAAGAAAAACGAGGGTACGTTATTTACCTTTGTGAATTTCCAAAGAACTCACTTAATAAACAACACACACACACACACACAGAGTCTACTATAAAATTAAAAAGTATGT
The DNA here is from genome assembly GCA_004025045.1 of Sigmodon hispidus. NCBI lineage: Eukaryota > Metazoa > Chordata > Mammalia > Rodentia > Cricetidae > Sigmodon > Sigmodon hispidus. Next base: position 8,492 of record PVIH01008400.1, on the reverse strand, counting down.
ATTTCCTGGAAATACAAGATTTGGATTTTGAAAGAAACTTTTTTCCAGAATTGGTCTTAAATCAAAATCATTATTAAAATTTTCATCAAATCCATCCTATTTTGCTTAGAAATTAATCTTGTTCTTTTAAAAACATTGCTGTCATCTTTTAATATTAAAATCTATCTGATTTTCTAGTATTTGTTTTCATCAAAGCTACTTCACTATTTTTGTGCTTCCCATTTCCAAGCTTGCTTAAAATTATTATCTACTTCAGAGTCAAGAACCCCTCCCCACAAAATACACACACACACACACAAACAGAAAAGACTGCTGATCAAAATAGAAGAAAAGCCATGGAATGTTCTCACTATTCTTTTCTGATTGCTGAATTTTAATTCATTGATTTAAAATGATCTAATATGACCTCATCTTCTATTAAACTTGCAGAACTATTAGAAAGTTATTTCTTTACTGTCATTTTTAATTTATTATAAATTTTATTATCACATGTAGCTTAGCAGTCCTCAACAGAAAGTATTGTAATTATCAACTACTATCTGACAAGCTCTACATCACTTGCTCATTAAACAGAATTAAGTCAATATTGCAAAGAGAGAAAAGAAACTCTTATTATATTCAAAATTTATTATTATGAAAAATAACACAGTGACATGACTTCTTCCCAAAACCTAAACCATGGACAGAACTTGCAGTAAAAAGTCAAAGCATTCTGAAGCTACAGTACATTTTAATTTTCATTATGGCTTATGAGTACACGAAAGTCAATAGTAACAATCTTCTAATAGCTAAAGTCAATTTTGGAATGCATCATATGAGCAGCAAGTTTTTCATATGTAAATTAAGGTGTATGAGGATAAATCATAATTTTTGTGTCACATGCAGATTATAGTCATGTTTGTTCTTAGGTCATGGAAGATTAAGAATATGGAAACTATAAAAGTGTTGGTGGAGAGAGAGAGAGAGAGAGAGAGAGAGAGAGAGAGAGAGAGAGAACCAATGCAATTATAAAAGCTAGCCCATTCTCCCATGGGCTACTTGAAATTGGTTGAAATTTTTCATGCAATCCTTGTTCTAGCCATTAAAATGAAACATTAACCTCTCTCTGGGAGATCAGAAATGGAGTCAAAGTGGCTGTATTTCATGATGCATACATTGATCTGGGAGAGGAGATGTCATGAGAGAATGGCATTTCCCATCCAGAAAATAATGTGAGAGAGAAGTCATGCTGCTGCTGAAGGGCTAATGTTAATCACATTAAATAATTCTCTCTACTACTTATTCACACACAGCTACCCAATTTTACTTAAGTGCACACCACAGTGTTGTATCTTGTTTACAATTGGACATTTTTATTTTAGGGAACAACTGCACTTAGACCTTTCTGTTTTCAATGGTATTTTAAATTCTTGCTAAAAATTATATTTGAATATATTAATTATAATACATATATATCATCTCGTGAAATCTGTTTTCTTAATATAGCAACATACGTAATTGTTTGCATAACTTATTTTTCTTTTGTTGATAACCCTAAATATATTTTACATACATATATCATATACTCATATATGTGTATATATGCATCTATATTGTATATGTGTAGTGTGTATATATACATATATATATATATATAAAGTGCCTCACTGTATGTTTGTTTTACTGAAAATAAGCTTTACACATCACATATTTATTAAGTTATCTGTTTACAACCCTAACCTAAGTAATTTGAACCAGTCCTCTTAAAGTAAATATGCTCTCTATTCACAGAAATGATGTCTAATCATATGTGTAATTCCTATTTTTTTTTGAATGGCTATCACCTCAAATATGTTATCAAATACTTTATATAATAGTGCTTGCAGTAAAGCACACCTTTCACTTTTCTTGGGTTCTGTCTTGACTTTAAAGTTTTCAATAACAACAACAAACATAAAAGAAAAACAGTTGTTATTACATACAAATGATAGTTTGTTTTTCCTTTACTTTTATTATTGGTTTTGTTAGGACTAAAACTGTGTTAGTCTTATGATTTACAAGATATATTTTGTCATATTTTTTTAACTTTAATTATGATTTCCATGTGCATAAATAGTCTACTCCATTTAACAAATTCTTTAATGATATTTTACTTTTTGGGGGGCAGCTATTATAACACTATCCAATGAAGCTTTTAATAAAATACTAATAGACACTGAGAGGAGGCAGGGTTATGACTAGCTGGCACTTTATTAATCTTCAGTCTCAGTTTCCTATTCTTTCTTGATGCCAGTAATGAGCAAGTATAGTAGGAAGTTCCTGTCCTGCCAGAAATTCTTAAATTCCAGGAAGCTGCTATCCAAATAATTGATTTGGAGGCTTAATGTTGCTTATAAATTCTCAGCTATTTGATCAAGATTAATACTACCAACCAGCTCTTATGCTTAAATTAACTCATAATTCTTGTATATGTTTAGCCACATGACTTGGTACATTTTCATCTTGTTTCCTCTCATTTGGCTAGCATCTCTGCCTTTCCTCTTTCCAGAATTCTCCTAGTCTGGTAGTCCCATTATACTTCCTGCCTGGCTACTGGCCAGTCAGTGTTTCATTAAACCAATACAACTGGCAAATCTTTACAATGTACAAGAGCATTATCCCACAACCAGCAAGTGAGTAACTTCAGTCTTAAACTTGTGTTGTATGCTGTTAGGCTTATTTAGGAATCCAGCATTCTGAAAGTGTTTAATGTCACAAAGTTTGTCTAATGAAATTAAGTGCCAAGTCTTTGTTAGACAACATGAACAGAAAATGCTTTTTCCCTTGCTTAATAATATAGCATTGTGATCTTCTACTGCCATGCATTGGACTATCATGTCCAGCCCCCTCAGATATCAATGCTCTCAAGCCTGTGTGAAAAGTTGACCTTTCTAGTAATAACAGCATCTACTTCATCAGGAATGCCTTTAAGGTGATGGATTTTCACATTTAAAGGATTATTTAAAATCTTTTGATTCATGTGCCAAATGAGAACCTTAGGAGTCAAATGCTCCATGAAGCATATGGATGCTAGATGTTCTGTTTTGGAGACTCACAGAAACATCAGTGACTTTGTCTTTAAGATTCCTTTCTACTGTGGCCATAGGTTCTTCAGAGGATGGGTACTGATTCTTAATATTCAACATAACATTTCTAGCTGATATTTATTAAGATAAAAACTGAAGGAGGCATAATGTTCTTACAATCTATTTATTTGGTTAAATGAATAATTTCATTATTCTATAGAAAGTTTCATGTAATTAAAATTTATATGTTAATTACTATATTTGCATAGTATACAGGAATATAACTGATGTTCAGACACTGGACAGTTTCTTAATTACACTGTAGAAATATCAGGTAATTCTAACACTGCTTTGTGCTTGACCCCAAAGATCTAACAGCTGTTTTGTAGTGTTTTTTTTTCTGCAATTTGAAAACTTGGCTAATGGCTATTTTTACCTCTTTTTGTTGACTATACTCCCTTTTATGCTGAAGTACATAGCTCTAGTCATTCATTTTATTGGTTTTACAAGACTTCAGTATAGAATATGCATACTACCTACATTTTTTAAAAATCTGTTTCTTATTATCAGATGCTAATGACTTAACTTTTATTTAATTAATTAAAACTAAATGTTGAAAAAGTAATCCTGGAAATACTTTTCTTAATCTCTGTAAGTTTCAGAAAGCAATTAACTTTAAAAATTCTGAACAGCACTATATATATATATATATATATATATATATATATATATATACAAGTTATGGACATATATCACTTTATCAATAGGGGTTGATCAACTGATACTTAAACTAGTAGTATATGACATCTTGCATGTTTTATTATTTTGTGGCATTTGATATTAATATTTGTAATTTATTTTGCCCAACTAATGAGGGCTAAAATATGTTTTCTGGTGGAGTGAATTTCTAACTTCATAATGTTAGGCATGTTTTCTCATCTGGCCACTAGACTTTTCTCTTTCATGAACTATGATGCTCTTTTTCTGTTTCTTAATTAATTTAAGTTTAAATTGAATTCTTTGTAATATCTTGATGATAACAATGTTTCACTTTGTTAAAGTGCTTTACTTTAATCTGGTTTTGCAATTTCTATCATTATTGCCAACTTTCATCATTCAGATTTTTTTAGGTAAAATATTCCTTTATTTTGTGATCAGTATCTATTATATTTAACTGAAGAAATTTCTTTCTATCTCAATGTCTTAAATTATGTCTTTATTTTGCTGTATAATTGAAACCAAACTATTTAACCCTAGTATCTTTTGTGAATGTGAGATTTATTTCTGTTTTTGATGTGAGGCAATATTTCTTACTTCTTTTCTTTGAACAGATGCTCTGTTGCCTCATCCAACCTTGATAACTAAGTGAACCATTGGTGAACTTCAGTTCTTCACCTAAAGCTTCCTTCATTCATTTCTTTCTGACACCTTCCTTCTACCCTACTAAGTTTTCTGAATTCTGGTAGAGAACATGACACTTGGATCTTTGTTTGGATCTATGGTTTCTAGATGCACAGTGTTATATGTAAAGCAGACTACTTTCTTCTATTAGCCATGAGTAATAGGTATAAGCGCAGATAAGAAGACATCAAACTTTTTATGTGAGATGTAGTTCATCATAGTGCATGAATAAAGTCTAATAATTTCTCTAATCATAAATTTTATGATTCTTAAATATAACTGAGCTTCTAGAGTTTTATTATTTGGTGTTACATAATGTTAACATATCAAGTTCAAATAACTTGAAAGACATTGTTCTATCATAATCATACAATGGACACTTGCAGAAATTACATATGATTCCAGAAGCCATATAACAGTAATTTAATGTGATGTCAAACATCTTTTCCCAATTTCATCTTTATGCTATTCAGATTTTTATTATTGTGACAATATATGAGAGAAATAAATTAAAGTTGAAAAGATTTATTCTGGTTCATGGTTACAGGTTTTAGTCCACAGTATTTTGGCTGTATTTCTATAGATGTGCCATGAGACTAAAATTTCTTTGCAACAAGTGAGTACATGCAAAAATACAGTAGCTCACATTCCAGCAGAGAGACACACAAATATAGAACCTGGGGACATAGTACGTTTTTCATAACATGCCTCAGTAAGACTTTATTCTTCCTCCAACTAGTATTTACCTGCAATTGTTCTCACAGTACCATAATATAAATTCATCAAGGGAATGGTACATCATTTAGGTCAGAACTCTTAATCATTCCCTAAAAATGTTTTATGTTGGAACTAGTTCTTTTATAAGTAAGACTTCCAGGAACATCTCTGCTTTCAGAATACAAAATTTTACATTCTTTATTTTCAAAGGCTCATGTATACATACATACATACATACATACATACATACATACATATATATACATATATTCTATAGAGTAAAATACAATTAATTATAGCATTTTCCATAAGACCAAACTGAAAGTTTTACTTGAGTTTCAAAGAAGAATTTCATTGTTAACTCCTATAACTTAAAAGAATATTAGAGAAAACTTATCTATACAGCAGAGGGTACCACTACAGGAAACCACAACAAATCAAAATGCAGAGTTATGGATTTGAGCCGCAATGGACACATTTTCAAGACACTGGAGGACCTAAGGCCCAAGGAACATTACAGAAATGAGGAGGAAAAATTGTAAAAGAGGACCAGGAAATTTTCTGTGAGACTAAGTCTCCTGAAAATATCAGATGTTACACAAAGAAATTCTTAACAATAAGACTGCCCAAATGTGAGCTGAAAAAGGATGACACCAACATACATGACTAACAAGTTAGAGAAGAGCGCTAGATCACTCAGCCCTACACAAAGCACTGAGTAAATCTAAAAAAGGGAGAGGTGGCCTTCCACACAAGTGTGGCAGTAGGTTGTTCTCTGCCAAATGTCATCCTTGGAAACACACATACAACAAAACATTATAAAGGCTAAAAATAATATATTTACAATTATATACATATACACATATGTGTACATGTGTTCAAGCAATAATAATTAGTGGACAAAGAATATGAATTTGAAGGAGAGGTATGAGAGGGTTTGGGGAAAGGAAAGAGAAGGGAGAAATGTAATTAAATTATAATATCAAAATTGAAAAAAGTGCTTTCCAGACACTAAGAACAACAATCAATAAGTGGGACCTCCAGAAACTGAGAAACTTCTGTAAAGACAAGGACACAGTCAATAAGACAAAATGACAGCCTACAGAATGGGAAAACATTTTTGCCAACCCTAAAAGTGACAGAGGACTGATCTCTAAAATGTATAGAGAACTCAAGAAACTGGAGCCCAAAACCTTGAATAACCCAATTAAAAAATGGGCCTCAGAACTAAAAAGGGAATTCTCAGTAGAAGAATTAATGAACGGCTGAAAGGCATTTGAAAAAGTGCTCAACATCTTTAGCCATAAGAGAAATGTAGATTGGCTAAGATAAAAGTCACAGATGACAGCCTATGCTGGAGAGGTTGCAGAGCCAGGGAAACACTCCTCCATTGTTGGTTGGAGTGTAAACTGGTTCAGCCACTCTAGAATACAGTATGGCAATTTCTTAGAAAACTGGGACTCAATCTTCCCAAAGATTCAGTGATTCCACTACTGGGCATATTCTCTAAAGATGCACATTTGCACTCCAAAGGCATTAGCTCAACTATGTTCGTAGCAACATTATTCATAATAGCAAGAACCTGGAAACAACCTAGATGCCCCTCAACTGAGGAATGGATTAACACACTATCGTACATTTACACAGTGGAGTACTACTCTGCAGTGAGAAAAAATGATGTCCTAATATTTGCAGGCAAATGGATGGATTTGGAGGATATCCTCCTGAGCAAGGTCTCACAAACTCAGAAAGATAAACAGGGGATGTACTCACTCATTGGTGGACTTTAAACAAAAAAGCAAAGTATGTCCAAGCAGCAAACCACAATCACTGAACTGCTTGGGATCTGAAACACCTTGGATTGGCAACTTGGAGCCCAATCCCTCCAGAGGAACACCTGACACAGTCTTGATGTGGGGGTGAGGAAAGCAGATCTGCCTGGAGTAGAAGTTGAACTAAGCCACCTTGGGACTTTGGGACCTCCTGCCCTTGCTGGGGAGGAGATAAACTGATGGAGAGAAGAGTGAGTGCCTGGGAGGGGTGGGAGGGGGAAGGGAGTCTAAACAAGGGAATACATGGATTAAAAAAAAATATGACTTTTTTCATAATAAAAATAATAAAAGTGATGAACACTTATAAATTAAAAAGAAAAAAGTGCTTTCAAAAAGAATGTTATACTCTTTCAATATATTATGATAGATGTCAAATAAACATTTCCATTTCAAGAAAAGAAAAGAAAAGATCTGTGGAATAGATAAGAAGCAAGACCAAATCTGGAAGGGAAAACATTTTTAGTAGCATGTCATAATCTGGTCATGTGGTTTTAGAAGGTAAGTTATAAGACTGGACAGCTCTGCCCTATGATCAGCATTTCAAATGCCTTCACTTTTAGGCTAACTTGGCTCACTAGCCACAGATCTTACACATACCTGGCATCTCTAATTTTCTTGAGTGTCTTTTGAAACTTAGGCTTTGTTATTGGGATTCTAACTGTATTACAAATTGCTTGTCCTTTTGGGCTTTTCTTTCAAATCTAGGCAGAAGCCACCTAGACTCTTGTAGTCTTCCATTATGCATTAATTCAAAAGCAGCATCACATGGATGATGCCACTGTCTCCTGCCAGTTGAAGCAGTAGCTTCACCTCTGTGCACAATGACTATAGTTTCTTCTCAATGTCTCTTACTTCAGTCTGATGAAACATTTCTTCTTACAACCTCAGCAGTGATTTTTTTTTCTTCAAAAGAAATCTCTTAAATATATTTATTATTTTATGTTTGTAGTGGTTTTAATGAGAATATGTCACATAGGCTCATATATTTGTATGCTTAGACCCGAGTTGATGAACTATTTGAATGGATTAGATGATGTGGCCTTATTGAAACAGCAGTGATTTTGCTGGAAATGTTGTGTCACTGTGAATAAACTTTGGGTTTTCAAAAGCCCCACCAACCCAAGGTTACTCTCTGCTTGTAGCGTGCATGCAGATCAGGATATAAAGTTCAAAGCTACTCCTCCATAACCATGCATAGATGCTTCCAAGCATGATGATAATGGATGGACAAACCCTCTGAGAAATTCTTTTTTTTTTTTTTTTTTTGGTTTTCTTTTTTTATTTTATTTTATTTTTTTTAATTTCTTTTTTTTTCCTTCTTTATTTTGTATTTATCAAAAAAAAACACAGTAAAAAGAATTTAAAATGTGGAAGAGTTAACAATAACTATACAGAGGATAAGAATGATAAGCATGGCTTATCAAGGGAAGAAATACAAATAAGATTGCTACACCTATATTTTCTTTGTGTTCATCTTTCCCTCTGAATTTTTTTTTCC
>PVIH01008399.1:0-91325 GCA_004025045.1 Sigmodon hispidus | reverse complement strand
ACAGTCCTCAGTGTTGTCTGTGTGCACCCACTGTGTGAGGTTCTCATGACAGTCCTCAGTGTTGTCTGTGTGCACCCACTGTGTGAGGTTCTCATCACAGTCCTCAGTGTTGTCTGTGGACACCCTCTGTGTGAGGTTCTCATGACAGTCCTCAGTGTTGTCTGTGTGCACCCACTGTGTGAGGTTCTCATGACAGTCCTCAGTGTTGTCTGTGTGCACCCACTGTGTGAGGTTCTCACCATCCCCTTCAGTCTGGAAATCCAAGTTGCTCTATTCTGAGACATTGTCTTTCTCTCACTGCATCCCTTCTCCTCCTCCCTGCCCTGGTCATTTCCCACCTTCCCTTTGGCTGCCTTGCTCTTCTCTGCATACTGCCCATCTTGGCTTGGTTTTCTAACATCCTGCTTCCCCTCCCATTCTCTGCCTCTTGGTTCTCCTGTCTACAGTCATAATCCTCTCCCCCCCAATCCCTGCTCGGCATGTTATTTCTGGTACTGTTGCCTACATTTATGTCATGGTCCATTTTGTGAGGCTATCACCCAATTCCACAGACTGTATAATTTAAAAGAACAGAAACCTATTTGCTCCCAGTTTGGAGAACTGGAGCCCAGTCTAAGGCATGGTTTGGCGGGGTCTGCTTACTGAGGCATCACATGGCAGAAGATGGAGGGTAAAGACAGAAGGGTGATGAATTCCACTTTTATAATGGCACTAGGTCCACCTGTACTAGGCTTCTTCTCTTGGGCCATCAACCAGCTCCCAAAATAGGGCACAGAGACTTATTAGTTTTGAATGCTTAGGCATGTTTCTGGCTAGCTCCTTTTAACTCAAATTAACCTGTTTCTCCTTATCTACCATTTGTCTCGGGGCTTATCACCTTTCTTATTTCTGAATATCTTACTTCCACTGCCTCTCTCTGTCTGCTTGCTGGCATCTCTGGCTGCTTGCCCCAGGTGTGTTCCTGGTTCTCTCCTTCTCTCCTTCTCTCTCCTTCTTCTTTTCTTTTCTCCAAGCCTTCTATTTATTCTCTCCGCCTGACCTCCTGGCCTATCCCTCTCCTGCCTAGCTATTGGCCATTTAGTTCTTTATTAGACCAATCAGGTGCCTTAGGCAGGCAAGGTGAAACAAATGTGACACATCTTTACATCATTAAATGAATGCAGCATCAACAAAAAAGACATCTTTACACAGTTAAGGTCATATTCTACAGCATAAGCAAATGTAACACATCTTTGTCTGGTTAAAGTAATATTCTACAATGCCCACACACACAGGCGAAGCCCTCAAGACTAATAACTTCTTTATAGCCTCACCTCCTTCTACTGTTTCAATGACAGGCAAACTGTCACAGGAACCTGTAAGGGAAGAAATATTCAATCCAGAGCAATAGCTGAGAGCCATAGCAAAGCAGAGCACAGGATGGGTGGGAACGTGCCTCTGCCCCATATGCAAACTACAAAGCTTTCTATGTTTGGGCTCCCTCTTGCCTCCCTGCCTTCAGAAAGATCCGGTAACCCAGAGGCCCGAGTTCTGTTGAGTGTTCACAGTGTGTGGTGTGTGGCAATATATTATATACTTAATAAAACAAGTCTGGAATATCAGAAAACAGATCCACCCACAGTCAATCCAGGAGGGTCAGAGAGTGGTGACCCATGCCTTTAATTCCAGCATGGGGAAAGACCTGGAGTGGTGGTCTACACTTTTAATCCCATAACTCCAGAGACAGAGATCTTTCTGTGTTTCTGTGAGTTCAAGGCTGACTACCAAATAGTAGTAGCTCACGCTTTAATCTTAACCTGGATGTGAAACAACTGGGCAAAGAAGGTATTTAAGGCAGGCATAGGAAGACAGATTCATTCTGTAGAAGCGACAAGGAGAGAGGCTGAGGAAGCTGGAAGATAGCTGGGTGAGATTTGACTGTGGTATTTCTTTTCTTTAATATTCTAGCTTTTTCCTGACATCTGGCTCTGAGTTTCATTTAATATACCAGAATTCGGGCAACAATGGTGTGATGTGTGTTTTCCCACGTCACAGACCGGGAGTTCAGCTAAAGCATTTCTCAAGTCTGTATCTCACAGCTTCTGACTTTCTGCTGTTAGAAAAAACAGTCTGTGTTTTGTTGGCCCCTTTGCTAACTGGCCTTCAACAAGATACCAAGTTCTAGGAGGCTGATGGTTGAGTTGGCTCAGTTACCGTCTCAACACGACACCAAGCATTTCATAGACAACTGTTTAAAAGTTAACAGAGACTAAGCTGGGCTTGAAGGATGGGATCGAAAGCTCAGAGAACATACATGAGAAAGACAACTGCTGAGGGAAAGGACGATGCACAGCGAACCTGACCAAAGGTGAGCCATGTGACCATCATGAATGCAGAGTCGGGAGGGTGAGGGGCTGAGCAGAGCTCAGACAATGGTAGATCTTCAATATGAGTTACAGATTTTAAATTGACCCTGAGGTTTAGGGTTTTCCAGAGAGGCAAACCAAAATGTATATGAATATACATATATATATAGTGTATTGTGTGAATATATATAGTGTATTGCGTGAATATATATAGTGTATTGTGTGAATATATATAGTGTGTTGTGTGAATATATATAGTGTGTTGTGTGAATATATATTATACTATTATATATATATATATATATATATATATATATATATATATATACTTCCAAAGAAATCTGTAAAGCTTGACTTGTGTGATTATGGACAATGACAAATTCAAGACCTTCAGGAAAGTCCCTGATCTCATCTGAACTCTAGGAGGCTTGAGATCCAGGAAAAACCAGGGTTTCAATTTAGGTGAGAAGGGAAAAAGAAGCCAGTGTCCCAGTTCAAGGAAACCAGCCAGGGGAAGTCTCTCTTCCACAGACAGAGCATCTCCTATGAGCAGTTCACATCACTGGTGTGGGAGGGGGGGAGCTGTGGGGAGAGCCCGCCTTTTCCTGCATCCAGATCTTTGGTGGCTTAGATGAAGGCCATCAATATTAGGGAGGACCACCAGCTTAACATCAAAATTTCCAATCAAAACTCACTCAAAGGCACCATCACCAAACCCTAGACTACTGTTTGACAGGGTACCTGGGCATGCTACGGGATGGTCCAGTTAACCCTAACATTAATTATTACCCTCTCCAAGCAATGGAGAGCCATTTTAGGATTTGGTCTGTGTCTGTCCTAGTTCCTAAAGTCCTCCAGATGTATTTTGTTATCCTGGCTTGTAACAACATCACTCTGATTTTTGCTTGAACTCACATTTCTGTGCCCATGTTTCCCCTTTTTAAAGGAAGTCTGAAATATTGGATTACGTTCCATCCTAGTGATCTCATCATGATCATCCCCAAATGCCCAATTTCCAAATAAGGTCGCACTTGTAGGCACTTGGGTACAGGACCTCAACATCTTCACAGGGATACAATTCGCTAAGGAGGCATAAATGGGAAGTGGCAAAGTCGTGTCTGAGTTTAAAGGAAAACTGCCAGGGCTGGAGCAGGGGGGGGATGAAGATAAAACCACCTGGAGGGGGAGGTGACTGGGGGAGGTGGTCAGTGGGGCACGAGGTGGTGGTAGCAGCCTGGGACAAAGAGCTAGGTAGGCCTTAGGGAGAGAAAAATGACTGAATATTATGATGGAGGGAAGATGGATGGGATAAAAGAGGGAATCAGGGTGTCCTCATTTCTGGATGGGCAGCTGGGTAGTAGACAGCTACATCACTGATTGAGGCCAGCAGGAACACAGTGGGAGCAGTGTGAGGTGACTGTAAAAGGCTGCCTTATCCATCAGTTTCATGGTCTTCATTGGGCCGTTATAATCCATCTTCTGAAACTAGATTTTGCTCATCGGTTCTTGATATCCTCTCCTTTCTACAACACTCCTAACTAAGCAGATCCTTTTCACACGCTCTTCTCTATGAACAATCACTGGTGTTCAAATTAAAAACATATGATTATATTCTGAAGCTTCCAAACATCCCAAGTATCTAGCAGTGAACCTGTCACTTCTCTGTGTGGCCCCCAGAAATCCCATTAACCATGGCCCACCCGTGGTTAATGTTTTCCCGTACAGCCTTTCCCAACTCACTGCCACATTAGGATCAGATTCTAGATTTTTCTATCTCCCGTTTCTCCTATGCTCATCCCACTTACACATCACCATCACATTTCCACACAGGAAGCTATCCTCCCCTCCTGTCACTCTTTGCTCACCAACTACCAGAAATTGTTTATCACTACCAGGATAATTTCTAAATTCTGCCCCCGTTCATTTTCCATTCATACAAACAACCCAATCTCTCTTCTCTGTCATTAATCTTCAGATACCTTACATATGTCCCATTTGCCAATGAGACTCTACCCCTACCACCTCTACCCCTCCCCTCTGTCCCCTTCACCCCACCTCACTGCCAATTATGTCCTAGAATGTGAAGTTCTTACACGCCTTCAAACCTTTCATTCTGACCCTGACTGAAATGCCTTCATTCATCACTGTTTTTTTCTTTTCCTCTTAGGTCCTAAAGCACTTGTCCAGGAACCATTGTTGATGTTTCTAGGCCTCTACCTTTCTTTGTTAACTACTCTTCATGACTGCATGCCTATCTGTGTTTAAACACCTTTATCTGTGGAGTAGATGAAGGAAGTCCTGAGTGAATGCTGACATGAATGTGGCCATGTCAAGGCCATGTTGACATGAATGTGGCCATGCCTTAGACTCATGGGAATGGCAAAGGCTATCCCAGGTCAGGCTATGAGAATGACAAGGTCTTCCCTTGGTTCAAATATAAATGTTGATTAATAATTGACCTTTACCTAAAGCTAGTATGTGCAGAAACAGCAACCATGTCTTCCCCCTTTTATATTTCCCTGTCTACTTTCATATCATATATAATTTATATTTAGGAGAGAAAGAATGTGCTACATATCTTTTAAATTTTGGCTTAATTTACTTAATGTAATAATACCCATTTTCATCCAGTTTCCTAAAAATTCCAGAATTTATTTCTTCTAATAACTGAAGCCTAAGACTGTATTCCTTTACAAAGACCTCCTGCCAAGACTACTAACCTGCCTCCTCTTTGGTGCTGTGTTTCAGGAATGCTACCAGTGCATCTCCACCAGAGCACACAGCCCATCTGACTGATGTCTGGTCATTTTCTCTTTTCCCATTACCCTAGTCAAGTCCAAAACTATTTAGGTTGTGGCATTTATTTACTCATCGGGCTTTTACTTCAAACATACTGTGTTTCAGGGACTCTAAAAACAGAACTGAAACTGATTCATGAATTTAATTGTAAACTGAAGGTTACCACACACACTAAAAATTCTAATACCTCATGTTAAACACTGTGGCAGATATATGCAGAGCACTAAAAGACATGAGTGACAGGGGCCAAGCAGTAAGGTATGTTAGAGATGTGCAACTGAACCCACACTGAGCGGCCATCACATGGCTGTTAGCATGACTAGCATAAGCGTATCAGAAGATGAGTGCTGGGGAGAATGGAGAGAAAGGGGAACACTTGCACACTGGTGGTGGGTATGTAAATTAGTTTGGCATTATGGGAAACAGTATAGAGGTTCCCTTAAAAAATTAAAAGCAGATCTACCATATGACCAAAGGAATCAAAACCAGAGATGGGGATGGTCTCTGCAACATATAGGAATGCATGTCAAAACAACATTGACAAGAACCAGGTGTGTTCTCAACCCAAGTGCTCATCCATAGACAAAGAAATTAAGAAATTGTGTGAATCCACACACACCAGAGTGTTATACGTTCTTTATAAGAATATAAATTTGTCACTTGAAACAAAATGAATTAATATGAATGATATTATATTAAGTGAAATAAGCCGGTTGTGCATGGAAAGACACATGGTGCCTGCTGCTCATATATAGAATCTTAAAAAGTTGAACCTACAGAAGCATAGGGCAATCAGGAACTGTGAGTGGGGGATGGTAAGGGAAATGCTAGTCAAATGATATAAAATTTAGATGAGGAAATACATTCTAGAGGTCTGTTTACAGCATGATGATTATACTTAATGTATCATATACTTGAAAATTGCCTTTCAATGTTGTCATTACAAAAAAAATGATAAGTCTGTGAGACGAGATACATATACCATTGTGTGTGTTAGGGAATTAGAGGCTAAATTCAGGGTCATCTTTATTGACTTATTTGTGAGGAACAAGGCAGGTCACTAAGTGTAGAACTTCGTCAATAGGCCAGACTGGTTAAGACTTTGAAATCATACCCCCATCTACCAAACTTTATGGTTATAGGTACATATGTACCGTCACACCTGGCTTTTTCATGTGAGTACTGGGAGTCTTCATGATTGTGCAGCAGACTGCTTATAACCCCAGTGATCTTCATGCAGAGACAAGGGATCACGGGAGCAAGATGGCCAGCTAGACTAACCAAACCAGTGAGCACTATGTATGCCCTGCCTTGGTATACATAATGGAGAATGATTGAGGAACAAACTTGATGTCAGCCTCTGGCCTCCATATGCACCCCAACACATGCAGACATGTGCACACACATGCATGCATACCACACACACACCATACCACACACACAAACACATTTTAAAAAGGCAACAGAAGCTGGGCGGTGTGGTGCATGTTTTTAATTCCAGCACTTGAGAAGCAGAGGTAGGTAAATCTCTGTGAGTTCAAGGCCAGCTTGATCTATAGAACCAGGTTCCAGGACAACCAGAGCTACCTATAGAGAGATTCTATCTCAAAATAAAATAAAATAAAATAATAAATAAAAAATAAAAAGAACAGACAAGTAGGAAGGTATGTGGCTGTGCTTGAGGAATGCTTAGATGTTGACCAAAAAAAAAAAAAAAAAAAAAATGAGTGGAGAGTGGCTATCATTTCAGACAGAAGGACCAGCAGACACAGACCCTGCCACCGAGATCTGCCAACTGAAACTTGGCTCCTGGGGCACAGAAACTCTGCCTCCCCCAGCACCTAATGTGCGTTTCATACAGATAACTTCAATCTCTATTTTGATTAGCTGAGAAGGCAAATTGATTCTATAAACAACATGACATTCACAAGCTAAACCAAAGCACTAACATAATTAGATGTTCTAAATATCAATCTAAAATTCTCTCTTGAAGTGTGATAGGCCTTTCAGAGAATTTATATAGGCAGTTACCACATAAAGGTTAGTTTTACATCCTTCTAATGCTAATTTTACCACCCTTAACTGAGAAGGGATGGTAATAAAAGCTAATTATAGTTGTTATTGTCAGGTAGATCATGAAAGGAAAAAGGCTATTCGCAGCTGCAAATTGGATTTTCATAAAATGTCAAATCCATAAAAGTGTTATCTCTACAGTATTCCTAAGTATTCAGAAATAAAATTCAGGCATGATGCAGGTTGCAGCTATTTCAAAGGCAGACAGTTCACATACCAGTGACATATGACAAGTCCCAAGACATTCATTGACATTTTCTGGCCCATTGTCACTCACGGGGCATGGAGACTGATGCAGCTGAAATGAATGTGTACTACCCTCCTGCACATCACACCCTAGGTATACAAGACCTCCTCCTTGTGTGTGTGTGTGTGTGTGTGTGTGTGTGTGTGTGTGTGTGTGTGTGTGTATGTGTGTGTGTGTGTGTGTGTGTGTGTGTGTTGTAAGTGGATATGATACAGGTGAGGAGTTTGACACTGTACCCACCATCAATCAAGCACTTAAATGTTTGAAAATAAACCTACTGAAAATCAAAGTATGATTTTAAAAACCAAATTATTTTAGTGGAAGAATAAACATGTAAAGTCCTGTTCCTTTTTAGCAACATAAACCTAAAACGTAAGTAAATAGAAATGAAATAAACTGATAGTAGTATTTAGAAACTAGAAACAAAGGCAAGGATCCAGAGGGACGAGATGGTAAGAGACCAACACTGATTCTAGTGTGCACTAGATCTGGGCAAGGCAGTGTCCTTTTGTGATTAAACTTACAAGCATTTTGGAGGGGTAAAAACTCATCTAATTACAGGGTTCTATGTTTTACACACAACCCTCATTTCTGTCCCATTTTAGCCACATATGGGTTTGCAGCCTGTGATTTACATTAAAACTTCAGTGTTTCCTTCTGTCATCAAGTTCATTCTGTCTTTTCTTCTTATGACGTAAGGACTGGGCTGGGGAGACAGCTGAGTCAGTCGAGTGTTTGCCCTGCAAACACAGGAACCTGGGATTGATGCCCAAGCCCCATAAAAACAAAAGGCATACTGGCATGTGCTTCCAGTCCCAACACTGGGTCAGGGAGGTAGGTGGATGAGCTTGGTGGCTGGTCAGCCAGACTACTCAGTAAGCTTCCTGCAAGCAAGGGAGCATATCTCAAAAAAAAAAAAAAAAAAAAAAAAATTACAGATGGTAACCTGAGGAACAACACTTAAGGTTGTCTGTCCCCTGGCCTCCACAAGCACATACACTTGAATCTCAACTAGGATTTATTTTGTGTCTATTAGATGCCCACAACAGATACCTTAACAGATGATATGGTATTAAATCTCAGTCTTTCCTGCTTCCCTGCAGCTGTACTTGAGGAACATCTCTGGTTATGTTCTCCATTCTTTAAATAGAGACATGAATCAGCCATGATCCCTCTACAGACTAGGTCAAAGGATATCAGTGCAGCTTCAAGCTGGTCCATATGACACCATTTCCTCATTTCAGTCAGTCTCCTGCTTATTCAGTAAGCAAGTAGTTGCTGTGTAGAATGAAGTACTTTAAAAATATACAAAGCAAACAGGTGAGAAGAGCCAGGCCATGGGGGTGCGGGGAGATGGCTTAGCGGTGAAGAGCACTTGATGCTCTTTGTAGAGGACCTGTGTTTGGCTCCCAACACTGGCTCACAGCTGCCTGTAATTTCAGATTCAGGGGATCCAATACTCTATTCTGACCTCAATGGACACCAACCACACATATGTCATACGTACATGTAGGCGAAACACCCATACAACTGATTTTCAAGAAAGCTGAAATAAAATCTGAAAAAGGGAAGATGCACAGGGAATTCAAGTAGAACAGGAAGCGAAACCAGCCGCTTTAGAGTAGCCCAATGGCAAACCAGGAGATGAGCAGAAGTACCGGAAACAGGAAGGTTGGAAAGCCATGGCTGGAATACGATGTATGGCATCGACTACAAGGCCCAGCTGGGGTTGTAGCAATGGGCAGTAGAAGCAAGAGCCCATTTAATAGTGATCTCCCAGAACTATCCTGGAAGTGCCCAGAAATATTAAAAACATGTTTGTGACTGCAGTGGCATCTGAATTCGCGTTCTCCTGCCTATCCGTCCCACCTTCTGCAGGCTGCTCAGTTATCAAGACCACAACAGCCAATGGGGTTGGAGTTCTTTCTTCTTCATTTCCAGTCCTCTTAGGACTGAACTTCTGGGCAATTAAATGTATTTGTCTTTCCTGCTGTCTTCGTTATGCAGTTTCTATAAAGGCCCGATGCTTGCTAACCAAAGGAGAGACGCCATCTTCTAAGTGAATTCTATAGTAGCCCTAAAAGGTGGAAAATGCATGAGCAGGGGTCATGGATTTAACTCCAGTGAGTAACTGGTTCCTGTGTTCACTGTGAAGGGTTCCGTGTGGAGTCTGCCGAGCAAAGGAGTCAGCCTCATGATGTCTGATGATATCTTAATTCTTTAGGAACTCCAGGCAAGGCTATGAGTTTATGTGTGGGGGTACACATACTCACCACATCGCTCTTTCTTGACTAATAATGAGAAAAGGGGGGAGGGGTTCTACAACCCAGACAAGCCTTATATGAGTCAACTTCCTGTCTTACTTCAAGTGTGGGGCCATAGTCATGTACCACCATAGCACCTCTTCAAAATATGGGGTTCTTTTTAATTATAAAGAGCATCAAAGCAAATTAACATGGATTCTCCAAAATTACTCTTGGTGGAATTAGAGAATTCACTGAACTTACAAACTTGCACATTTAAATGCCTAGAGGTCAAATACGGTTTAGAATATGTGTGATAACTCTGTCTGCTTTGGCTGGTGTCACTGGTATTGTTACCCCTCTGTCATGTCCCTGCTTGGTTTGAGTCAGTCCTAAATACCCACAAAGACCAATCAGGTAGCTAAAATGAGTGACATGGGCAGTGTGAATGTTAGGGGCTGCCATAGCCTGAAACACATATTTTCCCTGAAGGCAGCCCCAGAAAGAATGTATGCTTGTCCAAGAGAATCTGGATTTTTATGTAAAAATAATCCAATTTCTTTAAATATTGGAAATTTTTTTTTTAAAACTTTGAAGTTATGCTGGCTAATTCATCCCAAAGCCACTAACGCTCTAACTCTGGTCTATAGAAACTATTGTTTGTACAGAAACCCGGAAGTCATTGCAGGTCACACATAGTGCCATCCTCAGCGTGAATACTGGGTGTAAATGGTATAAAGACATCAAAGGAAAAAGAAGCATAAAGTAATAGAAGTGAAAAGAGAGAAAATGTAAACCTCAAGAAGATGGAAATCAATTTACCGAGTAAATAGAAGGCCAAACCAAACCAGGGTAGTTATTTTATCTGTTAAATAGACTTCAAGCCAACATCAGTCAGACAAGATAAGGAAGGTGACTACATATTAGCATAAGGAATGAAACAGTAAGTATATATACCAATTCTAACTCTCTCTCTCTCTCTCTCTCTCTCTCTCTCTCTGTGTGTGTGTGTGTGTGTGTGTGTGATAAACTTTGGGGCTTTCAATGTCACAAAACAAACACTAATTGATATAAAAGGACAAACAGCCCCTAATATAAGGTGGGTGACCTCAATACCCAGTTCCCATCAGTGTATAGATCCTCCAGACTAAAAACCAAAAAAAGATGCTTCAGTGTAGGTCCCTGCTCTGATCTTCACCTGAACTCTGAGCCTTGAAAGATATAGCCTATGGATAACTAGTTTCATATCCTGTATCTCCCATTGTCCGGTATGTCTTGGCCTTCCTGCCTGTAGGGGATGGTACAGGAAGCTGGGCTTTTTACCTGAAGTCAGTAATTTCTAGCCACCTGGGGAACTCCCACTGTGCTTCCCACCCCAGGTAGCCCTGAGATGGGGATTCAATAAAGTGGCATTCTCTTTGAACAAATGATCCGAGTGTCTCTGTGTCCTTTTCCATCCTCAGGCCTGAGCCTGAGTGGCTGACCCAAGTAGTGACCCAAGTAGCACAGGCCGCTACACTTCACAGTTAAACTACAGCATAGACTAAATGGTTTTAAACTTTTTTTTTTTTAAACTTTATTTATTTATTTATTTATTTACTTATTTATTTATTTATCTTGGTGTTTGCCTGGAATTGGAACTACAGACAGTTGTTAGCTGCCATGTGGGTGCTGGGAATTGAACTCAGGTCCTCTGGAAGAGCAGACGATGCTCTTAACCGCTGAGCCATCTCTCCAGCCCCGACTAAATGGTTTTAATGGGCATCGGCAGAACATTATACCCAAAAGATTCAGAATACACATTCTTCTCAGAAGCTCAAGAAACTTGTATTTATGATGAAACATATTTTAGGCCAGAAAGCAAGTCTTACAAAATACAGAAGAATCAAAATAATTTCTCATATCTTACCATATCATATTGAAATTAAACTAGAAGGCAATACAAAGAAAAATTAATGAAGGTATTCCAATGCATAGAGATTGAACAATATACTTTCTAATAACGGACTTACTTTATTTTTAATTACACACTCATGTGTGTCTGGGTAGATAGGTATAGTGCCTACAGAGACCAAAGATATAGGGTCTCCCCAGAGCTCAAATTAAAGGTGATAGTGAGTTGCTCAACACAGGTGCTAGGAATTGAAATCAGGTTCTCTGAAAGAGCAGTACATGTTCCTAACCACTGAGCAATCTCCTCAGCCCTGAACAATAACACTCTTAAATTGCCAGTGTGTTCCTGAAGTAATCAGGAAGGGAATTACAATTTTTCAAGTAAAGGCAGTTCTAAGACGACTTTACAGAGCTGACTAGCCACTGGCTGTATGGTATTGGAAGATAGTGATTACAGTTCATTTTTTTCTTTTTAAATTTTAATTTTGAAATTATCAAAAAAGTGTAAAAATAATTAAAAAGAATTTCTATACACACTTCTCTTGGCTTTACTTAACATTAATCTCTTAAACAGTCAGTAACAGAAAGTTCTAGAGAGGGTATTGGATAGATTGCATATGACCTCAAAGGGGGAAAGTAGACATTTTGGAGTTTCACAGGACTGACTCATGCCCCTCTTCAGTGGACATGCTTCTGGGTGTCCACGTTAGTCATTGAGGATCAATAAACAGATGGCCTCAAAAACAGCCTTCGGAAGTTGGACCTACCTGTTCATAAGCAAAATAGAGGTTTTAGATTTTCATTCGCCCAACAAGTAGTTACTAGAACTCTATCTGGCCCCAAACCTAAGCACTTCATGACACAGAGGTCACAGGGACACAGAACATAGAATATCTGACATCAGATATCTAATGAAAACATCCCAGGGAGCCTATGAGAAGTGCAGTGTTGATAAATGAAAGCAGAAATGATGAAGCTTTCTGAACTTTCTTATATAAGATGCACCTAATTAATTTTTTAAATGGGATTTTTAACATGTTCTTCAGTTGCACACTTTCAAGGAAATGAACAAAGGCTTAGGCAAACAAGACAGCCTCAGTCTAAATTGGTAAACTGCAATGCATTCAGCCAAGGCAAGCTGGTTTAAGGAAGCTGGTGCTCTGGAGTGAGAATGACCCATGGTTAAATCCATCCCTGAGTTTATTTATCGTTCTAGTGACTTAGTGAAGAGTCTATCCAACCCTCTTCGTCTTCAGTGTTTTGGAGGCTGCTCTCAACTTTCAAGGCCTCCTGCCTCAGTTTCCCAAGTGCTTGGGTTATAGGCACCATCTGCCATGGGGCTGGATGAGCTTTTTAATGCTTCTAAGGCCCAGTTTCCTTATCAACAAAAGAGGAAGTATTAGTAGAGCTTCCGTCACATCGCAGCTGCAAGAGGTAAATGTGGAACTGCAGGAGGGTCCTCCATGCAATGACTTATCTACAGCAAGTAGTCCAAAAGTGCTATCTATAATCATCCTTACTACTTTTATTATAAGACGTTCTTCAGCATTGTTCATAAAAGATCTTGGATGTGAGGTTTAAGAGGACACTGAGGTAGACCGTTAAGGGTAAGGAGTTTATTTAAAGATATATTAACATGATAGACGGCATGGTGGGGATTCTGAAGAGAGGAGATCAGGGCCCAAATGACAGAGTAAGAGGGTCTCCTCTCCCATCTTTCTGAGCATGGGCTGGTTTCACAGCAGAGTCTGCACTCAGATTCTGACTCTTGGACAGGAGGCGGCAGGGAATAGGGAGCAAGACCTATGATACCCTTTGATGCCAACTCATTTCCTGGGGTGAAAACCTGACACTTGGTAGTCCCTTAGCTAGAGGGGCACAATGTCTAAGTTGGCCTGGGAGTGGGGGCATTAGGGGGGCACTGTGGGTATGTCTGAGAGGGAAGAGCCTGTTGCAGGATTCATTCAACCACTGTTTCTTACAGTTCTGTACTTCTGGCAACAATCTTCCATAAGCCTCACGCTGGGAGAATCAACTAGATTGGAATTTCTTTAATGAATAAATATGTGGGGCACCTCAGATATCCAGAGCTGCCCTCACCAATTTCTGCTACACAAGCAGTCATAGAATTTGACATGACCTGGCTGCTAATGCCTTGAAATAAGAACCATAGATGCAAAATAAACTTTAAAATGAAATTCAAAACATACACATAAACCAAACTAGGCAATTTAATGGTGGTGAGACTGAGTCAAATTTTGCCCCCGGAACCTACCCGGGGTAGGGTGGGGTGTCTGCACTGTTACCCAGGCTACCTGCCACTCCCTCTGTGCCTGTGCATCCCTTCTCCTGATGTCTCTGAACTCAGAATTTTAGTGATGGCACTGTGCCTTCTCTTAGCATTAAGTTGTTCCTTAGAGCCCTTACAAAGTACAGCAAGCCCATGGCCGCCTCAGTTCTGAATACTCCTCAAGGATAAATCCTGACTGCTAGTGCTCTGGCCCTCCTGCACTTATATCTCAGGCCCATTCTCCAGGGAAACTGAAGTACCTGTGTGAAGAGAATCCTGAAAATAAGCCTCTGTGATGTCTGATTGATTAGAACTGACGTGACATGAAGAGCCTGGAACGTAGCAGGTCCAGAGCCTAGTTGGAAGTCAATGTGGGCTAGCTTCAGCCACCTAAATAACCATTCCTTGTTTATCTATGATTCAGGCTTACCTTCCCGTGACTAACAGATAAAAAGCTTTTGTGATGCATTAACCAAGCCATATTACTATTATTATTATTTTACCAAAGGGTAAAAATATGTAACATAAAATAGCATCTGAGGTCAATAGCTGAGATTTCTCTGGTTTGCTGGAACACACCTCTGATGTTTCCACCATTGTATTTGCAAAATGTCTTGATTTTTGACTTTGTTCTGTTCCTATAAAAACTTCATGATCCGACTTCCACATTGGAAGAACTGTGCTCCTGAATCATGATTACTCACTCATATTTGGTTCCAGAATAAACTATCCCTATGTCCTCAGGGGTGAGAGTTGTGGGTTTTCATCAACAGTATCCTATGTGGTGCTCCAAGAGTAATCCATTTTCCACAAGAAGAGTCATCTGGATGGCGGCGAGGTACTATCATAGATCCACTGAGTTCAAGCTTTCCAGCATTGTGTCCTCAAGTGGACTGCAATAACTTCTTTCCAGGACTCACCTTTGGGTTGATCAGTGGAACTTTTGTTTATTTTGAGTTAGTTATTTAAGGACCCTATTTAGCAGTTGTCATGACCAAAATATCAAGAGAATGGCTATCTGAGGTGGGCCTGGGCTGCCTAATCCAAGAGGCAGGCAGACCAGCACCTTCAGCTCTAGGCAGGGAACCCTCCTCCAGACTGACAGTGGACCAGAGGTAATGCCTGATCAAAACACAATGCAACAACAAAACACACCCACCCAAGCACACTTCTTTTATCTTTTCCCTTTACAAGTGTAAGCATGGAAAACATGGTTCAGCTTCACTACAAATCAAAAGAGTGGAGGAAAAGAAAGAAAACCTTTGGCCTAAAATAATGTTGAGAAAAACATTTTTATCAGTACAGGCATCTTCCCCTTAGCTATTTAGCTCTTAGAAAGAAGAAAAGACATTACCTAAAGTCCAGAAGATAAACTTCAGCTTTTGATCTTTCATGCTACTAGGCTTTCTCACATTGTAAAGACACAGGGATATAAACTTTCTACACAAAAACAAGCCAACAAGGACAACAACAACAACAAAAAAAAACTGGATGCACTTAGATTTCATGTAATTGTGTCTATCTATAATAATTGTTTTTCTATGTTGTTTGTGCCAAAAAAATAACAAGATGTGGCCACTTCAGTTCTTTATTCATTTTTGCTGTGTGCTAGAGTTATTATTTAAAAAATTTTGGAATGCCCCACTCTAATGTATACATACAGATTCACAAATGCAAATATTTTGGTGATTTATCAAAAGGCCTGATGAATGCAGATCATGTCACAACATGGGTGCTCTAAACAACTTAAAACTGATTAAAATCATGTCTTTGAGTCTAACCTTAATGCATTAATTATTTACATAAAACATTGATTAGATCACGTTTTATACATTTTTTGATAAGATTTAATGTTGTATACATTTATTTTGATTATAATTGCTTCCAAAACAGGTTCCAAGTAAACATAAATTAATCACAAACTTATTTCATTTGTATAATGGTCATGAGTAACAAAAATTGAGTAGCAATATTAATATCAACATCAATATTAAAAAACTATGTAGGGCTGGATTACATGTGTAATAATGAATACATATGTTTACTAAAGATCTTTGTGTCCAGGTTTCTTTTTACAGTCAGGATCACAGAAGATTTAATCCCAATAAACAATATTCAAAATCTTTGTTTTTAAAAATCTGTCTTCTGTGTTATTATGTATGTGCACACTGTCTACATGTGCTTAGTTTTTCATATCACTCACTCTTTGCCAAACTGGTTCATAAGCATCCATATAAAGAAAACATTAAGCTAGCTCAGAGTCCTTTCGGCTCACAGTAAAACCAAGATTTTTAAGAGGAAACGTCCCAACAAGCTTGGGTTGACCACATTTCCAAGCCACAAATTAAAGGGACAAAATAGTTCCAAAAGACAAAGACAGTATTTAATCAACATGGCCACTTAAATGAAACAAGGAGAGATGGGTATTGATCTTACATCTTTTCCTTCTTTAAGACAAGTTACATGAGTATTTAAAAAAAAAAAAACTTTAAGTCTTGTTTTTAAATGGCAAGATATACATAATTATACAGTTCTGGCTGAGATGGTAGCTTCCTGATCTTTATCTCAGCTCTGGTTCTACAACATGTCCCCTCCTGCTTGAGGACAGATATCAATTTTAAGAGGCGATTATCTCAGCACCAGGGGCAGTTTCTCCTATGAGATAACTGCTGAAGTGCTAAACTATGTATTTCCAGGATTAAAAGGATGCTGTATTCTCTGCTTTTAGATATGCTTTGTAAGTATGTGTATATGTATATTAATTTAAGTAAAAGACAAAAACATATTATAATGAAGAGTCCAGGCTGACTGAAGGAAAAAGACAATATCCAGGTCATTCTAAGCTACTACTGGACTATAGAAAATGAGTCTCACGTCAAACACACCAACATCACCTGGAGCACACTCAGGTGGTTTCAGAAATGCTGGGCGATATTCATCTGTGACTCCATTGATAATCAAGTGCCACAGTAACTGAATGCTTCCCTCATTTTGTGTGTGTGTGTTTCTTAAATCCTTTTATAACTGGATGTTTTAAAATTTGCTTATGATATTTAATATTTTACTTGGTGCATTCCTAAATGAAAAATAATGATAATCTTAGTTTTAATGAAGTTATAAATGAGAAGGTTATTTTCTTTCTTTAATTATGTTTTTTGGGCTGGAGAGATGGCTCAGAGGTTAAGAGCACTGACTGTTCTTCCAGAGGTCCTGGGTTCAATTTCCAGCAACCACATGGTGGCTCACAACCATCTATGATGACATCTGATACCCCCTTCTGTATACTGTATACATAATAAATAAATAAATCTTTAATTATGTTTTTTATTATGATTGTTACTCAGAACCCTCACCTTACTCAAAACTAGTTTTCATGTTTGAGTCAAGTATTTTCACTCTTAATAAAAAGATTTTTTTTCATTATTTAATTTAAGTTAACAAATCTATCTTTTAATTGACAAAACTTATTTTAAGTCTTCCAAATGAAACTTTAGTTTGGGTTATTTGCACTTTAAATCCAAATTTTTACAGTTAAAATAAATGATTTTTTTCCACATATACATATTATGGAAACATATACATGTGCATATACATATATTTATTAATGTTTAAATCTTAAGACAAAACAACTTCAGTCCTGTCAAGCATTCTATAACATACCGATCCTTAATGAAGTATTTGCTTTAGCCAGACATAACAAAAAATTTAAGTTAAATTTTCTTATCCAAATTATACAGAAGGTATAAATCTCAATAAAACAACATTGATGGTGCTTATACCTTAAGTACTAATGTTTCTCAATTAATATTTAAGTTGTTATATAGCACAGTTTTCTAGAATTTTAAGATTAATTAAATAACATTTGTATTTTGCAAATAAAAAGGGAATGGATAATACTATGTGCCTTAGAATTTTTATTTCTGTGATAAAACACCAATACTAAAATCAATTTGGGGAGAAAGGAGTTTATTCCAGCTTAGGACTCTCAAATCACAGGCCATCACTGAGAGAAGTCACAGCAGGAACTCATGCAGGGCAGTAACCATCAAGGCAGGAAATGATGAGGAGGCCATGAAGGAGTGCTGCATAATGGTCTGTTCTCCATAGCTCCCTCAATCAGATTTCTTATAGCATCCAGGACCACTAGCCCAGGGGGTGATACTGCCCACAGTGATCTGGGCCCTCTCACATCAATGATCAATCAAGAAAATGTCCTAAACACTTAAAGAAATGTTCAACATCCTTAGCCATCAAAGAAATGTAAATCAAAACTACTCTGAGATTCCATCTTATACTTGTCAGAATGGCTAAGATCAATAAGACAAGTGACAGTTCATGCTGGCAAGGATGTGGAATAAGGGGAACACTCCTTCATTGCTGGTGGGAGTGAAAACTTTTACAACCACTATGGAAATTGATGTGGTTTTTCCTCAGAAAGATGGGGAATTAATCTTCCTCAAGATCCAGCTATACCACTCTTGGGCATATCCCAAAGGAAGCTTTACCCTTCCATGAAGACAACTGTTTAACTGTGTTCATTGCTGCTCTACTCGTAATAGCCAGAACCTAGAAACAACCTAGATGGTCTTCAACAAAAGAATGGATAAAGAAAGTATGGTACATTGACACAATGAAGTATTACTCAGATGTTAAAAAGCATGACACCATGAAATTTGCAGGCAAATGGATGGAACTAGAAAAAAATTATCTAGAGTGAAGTAACACAGACCCAGAAAGATAAATATGGTATATATGTTCCTATATTTGGATATTGCCCATTAAATAAATGATAATGAAGCTACAATTCAAAGATCCAGTGAGGTTAGACATGAGGAAAGCTGTGGGCCACATAGATCTCCACAGGACTGAGAAATACAATAGATTTTATGGATGAACTGGGGGTGGGAGGAAGTGAATGGGAGAATCAGGTAAGGAGGGGCAAGGGAGGGGGATAAAAGTAGGGAATGCAGGGAGAAACAGCTAGGATTGAGGGGGATTTGAGAGGAGGTAGAGAAAGCTGGTATAGTGGAAACTTCCTAAAATATATGATGGTGATGTTAACGAAGTCTCCAAATAATGGAGGAGATTGGGGTCCCAACTGGCTATCTCTTGTCACCAAACAAACCTTCTAGTACCAGGACTGGGTTACATCCAATTGAGTTGTTAGGCAAAGGGATCCCATTGAAATCCCAAAACAATCCAGGCTGTTGCCAAGACTATAGGTTGTTCACCACACACTGACAGTAAGGTTCCACTCCTGTAGACAAGACCCACACAAATCATTAAACATAGAGAGGATGAGCTGGTGGCTACATACAACCTTTATCCCTACGTCTTCAGTACAGGAAGGTCCTTGGAAGGCTACCAAAAGAACAAAAACACTGACTCAGCCATAAAACCTTAGATCTATAATCTACCCTGCCAGCAAAATATGCTATGACAATGACGGCACAAAGCTTGGGGGAGCAACTAATCAATGTCTGGTTTGACTTAAGCTCCACTCTACAAGATAGAATGCAGAACCGACACTGCTTGGGTGGCCAAGAATCAGACACTAGACAGCCCAGATAGCCCAGAGGCCTAGAGTAAAAAAATTAAAACTACAAAGGAACAATAAAATGACTCCTAATGACATTCTGCTACACTCATAGATCAGCGCCTTATTCGGTCATCATCAGAGAAGCTTCCTTCTGCAGCAGCTGGGAACAAATAGGGAGACTCACAGCCAGATATCTTGTAGAGAGACCTTCAAACACAAAACTAAATGGGATGTCTCCATCAAGTCCCGCCCTCAGAGCTCAGGGAACTCGAGGAAGAGGACACCAAAAGAGCCAGAGGGGATGGAGGACACCAGGAGAATAAGTTCCTGTAAATCATCTGGGCAAAGGTCATATGAACTCACAGAGACTGAAGCAGCAAACACAGGTCTATGCCAGGTCCTCAGTATATTTTTATACTGGGACTCCTGAATGGGTGAACAAGTTAAGTTGGTTTCTGATTCTTGTGCCTTCTCTTGGGCTCTTTTTCTTTTGTTGATTTGCCTTGTCCAACTTTGGTGTGAGTGGTTTTATTTTAGCTTCTTATATTTTATTATGTTTTGCTGTTACTTCTTAGAGGCCTGTTCTTTCAAATGAACCAGAAAGGGAGTAGAACCAGATGGGACGGGAGGTAGGGAGTAACTGGAATAAGGAGAAGAAGGGGAAACTGTAATCAGGGTATATTGTTTGAGAAAAGAATTTATTTTTAATAAAAGAGAAAAATGTCCCATAAACTTGCCCACAGGCCATTCTGCTGGGGCATTTTCTCAACTGAAGCTGGGCCAGCACACTATACGCCACATGTAAAAGTGGTCAAAAGAAATTAAAAAAAAAAAATCAGATCTGGATCATGATGGCTAAGAGTTTTGATACAATCTAGAAGTTTCTTTCTCAATGGCTGTTCCTCTCTCTTGAAGACTTCTGTCCTGGCTACTACTCAGCCTCATCTACGTCAGATCCAAGGAATAACCTTCCAGCTGAGTCAGCCATACTCTACTATTTAACAATGCACATGCCTGTCCCCACATGCACACCTTGTGATACTTGTCAAACAGGGGCAACTATGAATGAGAATTCTAGAAGAAAGAAGCTGTGTCTGCAAAAGCTATGGACTGATTAGAACTTCCGTGACATGGAGAGAGGCTGGTATGTTGTAGGTCCAGAGTTTAACTGCAGGATATCTCTTACTGTCTTTAGACTCCTAAGCAGCCTTTCCTTACCCACTTCTGTGGTGGACCTAACATCCTGTGATTGATAGATAAAGTGGTACCTAACATCCTGTGGGTAGCACATAAAAAACCCCTTTGGAATGTATTAACTTATCAAATTCTAGATTCCAAACAGCAAAGGGCTAAGAATACTATCAGATAACCTATGGGGCCGTAGCTTTCTATGCCTGGCTGTAAACCTACCTCTGATGTTCTCACCAATGTATTTGAAAAGTGTTTTCATTTATGGCTTTCTTCATGACATTGCTTTCACATTGGAATATGTAATTTGGGGAAACTTAAATCCATGCTCCTGGTGGACTGTGGTTACTCATTCTGGCTACAAAGTAAACTCTCTTATCCCTCTTAAGTGAAAGCTGAAGTGAGATCACAGAACCTCCCTGCCTACCAGTACACAAATGTTCAAGTTCCTCCACAGTTTTGTTTCCAGATTCCACTACCCAGACTCTTCCCCAGGAAATCTGGGTACTTGGTTGATTTTCCTTTCCAATTCACAGAGATTAACTCTGTGGCCAAGTACTTGTCCAGCCTGGTAAATATTTCATGCTTATTGAAGAGAATGTGTGGTCACTATTTAGTGGACGCCGGTATAAACATACACTTCTTAAATCAAACCCATTAGCTGAGTTATTAAAAATTCTATTGCCTCAGTAATTCCCTGTTTCTTTGGTCTTTTATTTTCTGAGACATGTTTAACAGCAGTAGCAGCAACAACAAAAACCTTCTTTAAGAGATAGACTTTGCAGTATTTTCTTGCAACGTCGGGTTTTGTTGCATTTGGAATTCAGGCCATTAGCTCCTGATAGTCTCATAAGGGCATCTCATCCATGGGCGTTTACTGTGTCCAGTGTTATTGTTTGTATAGCTTTGCTTGTAGCTTCCTTTGCAGCTATCAGATCAATTCTGAGCATCTTTGGCCTCTGTTTCAATTTAAAAGACCGTCAGCTTTCTGTAGGTGTTTCTTTTTTAGTTCTCTGACTGTGACAGACCACAGAACTTATTATCATTTCTTCTTCTATGGAAATAGGACAATGCTAGTACCACTTCCTGAAATTCCACATCCAAATCAGACCTGGAGGCATCATGACTTCACTCTGTTTTCAGGTGATCTAGCAATAAGGTCATTTGTATGTAATAATAACCATGATGAATGTGGTACTTCCTTTTGAATTGTTGAGAAAAAAACTGGACATTTATGGAGTTTTTCATTTATTAGATTTTTTTAGTGTGCACACACACCTGCACACCTCCATGTGGGGTGTTGTGTGTGTGTGTGTTTTATGCATCCGTGACTAGTTACCCATGCCACTGCCCATGCATGAATATACAGAGACTTTTGCTGTCTCCCTCTGTCAATCTTGATCTTAGTTTTCTGAGACAGGATGTTTCATCGAAATGGTTTAGTTAGGTTAGTTGGTCAGCAAGCCCCCAGGACCTGCTTGTCTGGACCCTCCAAGCACTGAAGTGGTAGATGCACACCCCAACACCCCCACAAGCTGGGTGCTCCTCACTTCCAGCACAGCCAGAACTTTATGACCTGAGCCATCTCTTCAGCCCATAATGAGCATTTTCAATGCTCCAGACACTGTAACAATACATTCCGATAAAATCTCTTTTACTTTTCACAACTTCATAAAGAATAATTCTGTAGTGTATGTGAACGATAAGGCTGACAGTGCTGAGTAACTTAAAGGCATATAATTAGTAAACAGTGGTGTTAGCTCTTCAAACTTCAGGACCCACATATCTTATCTTAAATCACACAAGAACTTTTTAAGAAAAACAAACAACAGCAACAACAAAAAAACCTAGGCATTTTAGTTATTTGTAATGTATAACATCTCTGACAATCTCTTGGGGTTATAATACACACTACAATGTAAAAATGGCGGCAAGAAACTGGATAAGCCATTTATAACTTATACAAGCTTCTTGTCACAAAGTAAACACAGTGTTAATAAACACTAAGAAAAGTGTGCTTATGAAACAGGTTATGTCGATGCTGGGTGTAAGACAGCTCTCACACTAAGATCTCTTTGGAGAACACCTTCCCAGGCTTCTCACATTCTCCCTATTGAAGGCTTCACTAAGCGTCTTATCAATGGTGAAAACTGTTACTATGCACCCAGGAATGTGTGTTTGCAAAGCAGATTGTGTTAGTGTTGGGTGGAGAGTGTGTCACACACTGGCTTTCTCATGGTCCGGAAGAAGAAAACACATCCTCTGGTTTCACTACACCTTGGTTTTTCAAATGCTATAATAAGTGAATTTAGCATTGAGAAGTATTAACTGATGTGTGTCTTCTATTAGACTGAGATATGTTATATTTGTTTATGCTGTAAAATATTTAGGTAATGATTCAAAGATGTGTTGCATTCTTTTATGTTGTATTTGTTTAACTCTGTAAGGCTGTGTTACTTTGTCAGCCTAAAACTTCTGATTTGTCTAATAAAGAGCCAGACAGCCAATAGCACGGCAGGAGAGGGCTAGACGGGGCTGCCAGGCAGGGAGATTGAATAGGAGGAGGAGGAGGAGGAGGAGGAGGAGGAGGAGGAGGAGGAGGAGGAGAAGCAAGAAAGGGATAAGAGGAGGATGATGCCAGGGACCAGCCACCCAGCCAGCTATAAAGTAAGAAGGAAAGAAAGGTATCTAGAATAGAGAAAGGTAAAAGCCCAGAGGCAAAAGGTAGATGGGATAATTTTAATTAAGAAAAGCTGGCTAGAAACAAACCAAACTAAAGCCAGGCAGTCATAAGTAGGAATGCGACTCTGTGTATTTATCTGGAAGAGGGGGCCAGCCCTCAAAAGTGTAAAACAAAAACAAAAATGAAACAAACAAACAAAACCAATTGCAGATGTGTGCATAAAGTGCATAAAACAGAAGGTATTGTTGCTGGGTGGAGATGCTTCACACGGTAGCCCTCCCTTGTAGTGGAGGATAGAAGCTCATTTTCAGGCCTCTGACATTCTCTCGCACTCACATCAGAGTAATAAAAATTAAAATTTTGGTTAATTCCCAGCATTGGTTAGAAGAATGTAATATCTATATGCAGGATGTCTGACTCGAGACCCTGGTGATGATTGAGGGGATTAATGAGATAAGATCTGCTGATCAAGGTCCCAAGCCTATAAAATCAAAGCTGGTACTGAAAGCATAGATGATTTGTAATTGATGATGCCTGAGAAAACTTCAAGAGAAAGCCTTGAACTGACAAAATGGTGAACTTATCAAATCATTTGTATGATACACACACACACACACACACACACACACACACACACACATATGTATATCTACATATTTCTATGTATCTCCTGAAATGTTTTATATCACACACTGGGGGTTGGAAAGAAGCTTTTTTTTTTCCTTCCAACAAACAAAATTAATTAGTAATTAAATATCAAGAAAAGTTGGAGAAGGGGGATGATTAAAATCTATAAAATATAAACCTGGCTTTGCCACTAAATCATGTCAATACCCAGTGTGAATGCTACCATTCAACAAAACTTGATAGATTTTATTTGATACATAAAATCAACCAGTATAGCCTTTGAAAATTGAATAGAGATAAAGACATTTGTACTCCATCATCAGGAAATGTGAAAAATTCCAACAAATTTGACCATTATTCATTCACACTATGAGTAATTGATTAAGAATTCTTTGGGTAGAAATTACTGATAGAATCATAGACTGTGACTTGGAAAACCTCTCCAATGCAAGGAAACAGGGTCACAGAGGTTAAGCAGCAGCAGCTGTATGGAACTTTCTAAATAAGGAAGGCAGATGACAGTTCCCACTTACCCTCCTACACCTTTCTATGGGGACAGAAGGGAGCATTATGCTGCCGCTGACTCAGTAATATTTCTCAGGTAAATTTCAGGAGCGTAAATGTGAGAAACACATCCTCTGTTCAGACTAAACCATAAATCCACTCCATTTCCTCCATCCAGGAGGCAAGATCTCAAGCCTCCACCTGGCTAAGTAATGGTGACTTCCCCAGAGAGAACCAACTTCCTTTGTTTCATCCTGTCCTCAACAAAACCCTCCAAAGTCAGAGACATAAACAAGATACCTGGAGTCAAAGTGTCCCTCGATGTCTGTGCATTTGTTTCTGCCTGGTGAAGGTCACTTGAGAGAATTCTAGTGTTCGCACTGGAGACGGGGCCTCCAGTCCATTTCCTATGGAACCCTTTCCTTTCAAGTTTCTTTATTTCTTTAGCCACAGACTATCTACAGCTTGTTTACAAATCCGGGCCGGCCTCCACCACAGGAAGCTCCTGAAGCTTTCAAAGCCCCATCAGGCTAATGTCTCTATGCATTACCCAAGACACCTCTTCTGGAAAATTGTTTTCCTTAGGGACTAGATATAAAGAAGGGAAATACACTTTCTGAGAGGCACCCTGGGCCAAATCTCGTCCTTAGGAATGGCTTTAAGATCACAACAGCTCACAATGCAAGATTAGCAAACCGGTCCTTCCTGTCCCTAACTAAATAACTACTAAAGGAGCCAAGCTGGATCTTAACCCCCGTTTTACTCTCCATTGCTGCAGTACATAGTTCTTGGTCCTTTCCAAATGCCATCTCAGCATC
Source organism: Sigmodon hispidus (assembly GCA_004025045.1). Classification (NCBI taxonomy): domain Eukaryota; kingdom Metazoa; phylum Chordata; class Mammalia; order Rodentia; family Cricetidae; genus Sigmodon; species Sigmodon hispidus. Next base: position 66,076 of record PVIH01008399.1, on the reverse strand, counting down.
CCTACTACTGCTTTTTTTTCCCCTTTCTTTTTTATACATTTTTAGTGTTCACTGAATACATCAAGTGCCTCACTAGCATGCACTGCAAACACCAGTAGTGAGCAAGTGTAGAGGAGAGGCTTTTCTTCTTCCCACTAAGACCTGTGCAAAGTGATACCCCTAGGAAAAATCCCCTGAATGTGATCTCTGTAATGTGTTGAGTCCAGGTATGGAGTTCGGGCCGAGTAAGAAGAGATTATTCTGTCTTTCTGCACCCACTGAGAGCAGTAGCACCTCAAAGCTATTCTGCTAGGATTTGGGTGGGTTGAAAAGAAATGATGTGTGTAGAGTTCTAGAACGAACTGGAGGGAGGCAATGGCCAGTCAAGGTTACCATGACTCCAGTATAGACTCGGGGCACAGACTAAGTCTCAAGACACAGATAAAGCAGTTTGACTGGTTGTAAGCAAATCTCTACAGCCATAATCTACTCTTGAGAGCAGAGACTAATATGGTAAACTCAGAGAGCTGCTTAGCTTGGAAGTACAAGGAAGGGAAGAACAAAACTCCAGTCCTTTCCCCCAGGCTCCGGATGGATACCACCTCTTCCTTTGCTGAGAATTACTTCCCTGGAATGAGTGGCCAGGGAAAAGAAGGAACTTTCTTGTATCAGCAAGGAAGGTTGTCACATGAGGTATGTGGAGAAGCAGTATCCTAGAACATTCATTAGTGTTAAACCTGATAAAAAAATTTCTGATATGAGTAAATTATAGAAGTGGAAATCTAGCAGAACCATGACATCACTGTCAACTGTGAGGCTACAACTGCAGCTGTCCAGATGAGGCAGAAGACCTGAAGGTCCTCAACACAGAGTACCACATATCATCTGCCCATCTCCATCATTACTATCACACCCTTTGTGTAATCTGTAGTCTTAATACACCTATAAAGCACTTGTCTAATCCAGATAGCGAGAATGAAGCAGAATGATAGATTTGAGAAGCAAAGAGGATGAGCTACTACTGATGCTCTAATGCAGTCATTACACAGCATTTCCAAATGTCGCGGGTACCTGCTCGACGGAAGCGATGGACTTCATGTGTCTTTTGAATGTACAGATATTTCAGTTCTCAGAAGACCCCCAGTTTTGCAGGTGAAGAAACCCTAAGGACTTAGGGACTCAACAATGAGCCTGAAACTAAGCTACCAGATGGCAACAGGAGGATTCGAACCCAACAAAGCAGAGCTATGCTGCACTACCTTTGATTGACAGTGATGTACATACTAGAATTCTAAACCAGGGGGCATTGCAGAGAAAGATAAAACACCAAACAGTATGGCCTTCCATGTAGTGAGCAATGAGTCTGGTTCATACTTAAGCACAAGATGTGTCATAACTCAGAGCATGCAGTGACCTCAGTCAATGTAACAAAGAAGTATTATTTAACATTTTCGTGCAAAAAAAATTTCTGATATCATCTAGTTGCAGACTATTTATTAGTCTTCAATGAAAAATAACCAGTGCATCTAGGAAACACAAATTCTTCCTGAGTTTTTGGAAAGTTTGAGTAACACTACTTTATCCAAGCAACATAACACAAAACTGAATGAAAAAAAGAAAAAAAATATTGGTTCAAGTAGTTATAAATAAATAGCACTTCAGAAATAATCTAAAATTTCATTTATATAGTTGAAATTATAAAGCCTCAAAGCAATCATTAATTGACGAAGTTAAGGTTTCGTGACTAGCAAGGTGATATGTGCAGAGTGGGCCTCTCCTGGATCATTCCAGAACCAATGGCTGAATTCATAAACACAATGTTAAAGACAGATAGGCATTGTTCTTTCATGCACTTGAACTGTTTCTTAACTCCACGATATAGATCCCATGACATTTCCTTGTTGGCAATGTTTTTCTTTTGGTTTGAATCCCAGGATCTCTAACTCAAACAAAGGAAAGGAAGTACCGTCCATCTTGAGAAAGAAAAGGAAACAACTGGACCTGAATAATGAAAAGCAGAGGTGAAGCTCTGGTCTTTGAACTGAGACAAGCCATAGGGAGAGCAACTGCTTCTCCCCAAAGGCTTTATTTGCTTTTGAGAAAATACAAACCCATTCTCCAGCAGAGCATGAGGACTTTGAACATAAATATATGTCTTTAAAGCCACACAGGGATGACTGGTAAAACCTAGAAACACTTTCAGTATGTACTACTAATACCAACAGTTGTAAACTCAGGCCAAGGAAAACAACTCTGTCTCAAAAGCATTTCAGTGCCCTTAGGACTCATTACAGAATCAATATGCCCTCAAAAAGAACTATTCTATCTCTTAAAAGAACCTTAAAATCAACCCAAGCAAAGGAACACAAGTATCTCCAGTTATTTTTAAGATGTCAGCTTAGATCCATACTGGGCAAACTGTTTAGCAAACTTCTGTCTTGTTTGAAAGGAAAACCAATCAATCTATCAAAGAAAGGGCTCTGGCAAATAAGATCTCTAGAACACATGTTACAATGGCATTCCTTTCAGCAATGGCAGATCTGTAGTCCTCTGAGCAAGCTGTATCCATAGCACAATCAATAACATTGTCTGTGGGGTGCTCAAGTCTCTGCTTTTGTGTAAGGCTTTTAGCCCATTTTAGCAACATTAAAAAAAATGATTCAGGGTGCCTATAACCTTGGTGCTCACCATGAACTTAGCCACCTTCACACAGAGCAAAAGCAGATAAGCAGAGGTTCGGCCAAATGGCAAAGCCGAGGTGACCAGTAAACTGGCCAAGAGAACTGTACATCAGGTGAAGAAAAGCCTTGAAACCAAAGAGGAAGCAGCCTCATTTCCAAGAGACAAAACAGTATTAAAAAAAGTGAGTAGGAAGAATGAGGTAGCTGTACTTTCAAAATAACGAATAACATTGATACAAGAAGTGCTAAAGTAACCCAAATTGAATGAAATGTAGGCTTTCAAAATCTATCCTGTACATAGACCATTCCCGTGGAAAAACATATAAGATGTGGTGGAATATGTGACATGGGCATGGATGACATTTCAAACCAGGGATTTAATATTCAATACTATCCCATTTCACTAAGTGGTAGTAATAGTCACAGATGACAAAATATTTACGGCTTCAGAGGTTACATATTAAACTGTCCTAGGTTCTGTCCTGGTAGTTGCCAAAAGAAAACTGCAAGGAATGACAAAGCATTTTTTAAAAATAACAAATGTCCTTGCCTTGATTTTTGACTATGCAAAACTAAGTATACATTTTTAAAAGGTGAGCATCAGTCAGCAAAACTGAATCCCAGCAGGTCTCAGCTTTTAAGAATACAGAACCAGCTTCAGAGATTGGCCCACACATCTTTATCTGTAAGAATAGAAACATTTCTGATGTTTTATAAAACATGCATAATGTACATAACGTGAGACAAACCTGGTCATCAGATTGGCCTGTCTGCTTTTGGTCCCTCTGGGGAACTAATCAGTTCGATACAGACACAGGCAAAGGTGGCTAAATCCACGGTTTGGGGAGGACACTTAATTTAGAACAAAGTAATCTACAAGACAAAACCACACGCTAACACCGGACAACAATTTGAATAGTGTTACTCAGGCTTTATTATTATTTTTTTTCCATTGTTTCAAAATACATACTCGCTCCTAAGAAGAAAAAGGAAGACTCGGTTAGCAAATGAATCTGGAAGTCTCTGATTTTCCAACGTCTACTAAAATTTCCACCTCCGTACTTAAGAGGAGAAATATATTAGGGAGACTCGCCCCTCACTTTAATTCTCAGTTGGATTTCCCCATCTCTGTAATAGGTTCTTTCCCATTTGCATTCTCAGTCTCCAGAGATGCATGCACATATAGGCAAACACGCACAATATATCTACCACCAAACATTTTTGCAGATTCATTTACACCAAGACAAAGAGCAACATGGTAATCACAGCAGCCAAGCACTGGAACAGTGAGACTTGTGTATCCTTTAAAGCACTTCTGAAACCGCTGCCGGAAGCACCCATTCCCACAGTCCTACTTCCATCAAGAACTTCAAAGGCTCAGAAAGGTTGCACCCACAAGACAAGAAGGAAAATAGAATATGCGCTTTGGAGGTGAGAGCTTTACTGCAATATGAGCAACAGTGGCCAGTTGCCCAAAAATGTAGCGTTACTAGAAAATGCCAGTCCAGATTCCAGACACCTGTGTCATGTTATGAAGAAAAGTAAGTAAACAATAGTGGCTACTGTTTTTAAGAATAAATATAGTAATAATAATTGTCACCGCAGCCTTCCGTACAGCAGCTTCCACGTGGAGCCACTTCACCAGCTCCACAGCCTCAGCCTCCCGGCATCCTGCGCTGCCCGCTGCAGAAATAGGGGGCACTGGCCTAGGGCCTGCGGAGTCAGTAGGTGGATCCAATGGGCGTGGTCTGTGGGCGTGTGGCCCCGCCCCTCGTCCCTGGCACGCCCAGCCCTCCTGCGTCTGCTCTTCCCACCCATAGCAGGCTGCTGGTGGGTGGTTATGTTAGCGCTTGGGATGCTCCAAACCGAGCAGCATCTTGCGGAAACCTGGAGACCTCGCTAGACTGTCACTGACAGCCAGGGCAAAGGAGATGGATGTGGGAAAGCTGGTCTGTTTCTTGGAGGCAGGGTCGCGTAGGAAGGAGCCCGCTTCTTCAGGGCGGGGGCGGGGTTGTCTCCGCAGGAGCTAGCAAAGGAAACTTGGGGCGAGCACGCGCTGCCAGCCCACAGACCTGGAGCGAGCGCTGGTCTGCAGTTACTTTTCGCGGGTAAACCGCTCCTCTGAATCGCTTCAGGGTTCTCCAGACAGGCGGACCACGGGGCAACCGGTGCCAGGCACTTTTTGAGGTTGCCCTGCAAACAAGAGTGCATTGGGCGGGAGAGATGCATCTTGTGTCATTATTTCAATATTAACTGGAATTCCCTGCCTTTAAGGAACATCTCATTGTATCTTATTTTTGGATTGCATAAGTATGGACAAATTATGTCGGCTGAAAGTTAAAACAAGTCATTGTCATACAAGAAAACAGTTTGTGAGTGGTTGGATACTGTGGGACTTCGGAGACTTTACAATAGAAGTCCCTTTCACATCTTCTTTTGACCTTCTAAATCTATACTTATAATATTTGGGAGGTAGCAAATGAAATATCAGGTTTACATTAGGGGAGGGGATCACCATTTATTGACTGAAAATTGCTTTGGCTGATTGAATTTCATACTCACACGGGAACTATTAGCATGGTCCTGATTAATAATAATATATGTTTTATCTATAGTAATTATTAATCTAAACTTTTAAAAGAAGCCCCCGTCCCCGTGTAGTCCAGTCTTTTCAGGTGTTGAGCTTACAAGTATATCCCCCAGATTCTTGCATATTAATCTGAAATTTTAAATAAGTTTCAGAGCAGAGAGTTTTGGCACAATATCCAGTACAGAAAGTCTTGAACTTCCTGAGTGCCCCTCTGCCTCTCTTAAGCCTCATGCTCAAACCTGTATTTGTACTATAAGTAATTTTTAAAAACCAACAATGCTTCAGAAATAAGTTTTGAATGATTATTTTCTTCCTCTCTTTTTGTTACATGAACTCAGTATAGTACCAGCACAGGATGGTTTCTGTCAGGATCTTTTCCAAGTGATAGCCACTGCCTTTCAGTAACAGCTCATTCTCAGAGACTTCAGTTCTCACTTCACCAACAGTTATGAAAAGGAGCGATTGCCATTCATTAAAAACACAGCAGTACCCCCAACTTCTTCGAAGACCCTTGCCTCCAAAGCTCCCTAAGTTGCCTTTATGTAAGAAGAAATTTCATACAGGTATGTACAGATATGGATGTTAACTTTGGTGTGTTTTTTCATAGAAATTCCTTGCTGTATATAATACATACTAAAGACGGTTATTAATAACTATAACTTAAAATGTTTACAGTAAAGTGACAGTGACCAATGATCAGTTCTATAGATATGCTCATAGATGGGTCCTCTATTTGTTAAGTGTGAATTTACTTATTGCTAAGAGTTATTTTTTGAAATCCTCAAATCTTATGGTATTCATGAGTGTGTGTTGGGGTAAATGAAAATACAAGTTCTCCAATGCACATGCATGCAGCTAGATGGAACAGGACTTCCTCTGCCTTCCTGTAACAAGTGCTACTTTCTCAGTCTATTTAATTTCATGTTTCTTGAATTTTTGTGCTCCCCTGCCCCTTGTGATTTCTGTATATGGGGCGCTGAAACTCTGTCTAAGCAAAAGAAGGCTGTGATGTGCTTAACAGGGAACATGTGTCAGATGTCAGATGAACTTCCTTTCTTGGAGTGTGACTATTCTTAGCTGTGAGGAGAGGTCGATGTCAACAAATCAATAATATATCCCATGTGTTGATACAGATTTACTGTGTGTTTAAATAATATGTCCCTAAAAGCGGAATATGTAACCACAAGATTATGTGTTGACTGGTTGATGAAAATGCTAAGTGAAGAGGGTTTGAAGGAACCTGACCTTACATTTTCCCTAGGAGCTCAATGTAGGGTAATTGAGCTTTTGTTAGGACTTCAGGTCTTAACTGCATTTGCTGTGTTTCTTAAGCACAGTGCTAGGAACTGGTGATAAAACAGTTAACAAAACCGGACCCCGCTCATCAACTTCTGTTAGTTTCTGTCAGGTAGGATAGAGATACAAACTGTGAGCAAATGTCAATTCACCCTGTGATAATGGCCATAAAGATGAGCCAGTTTGGGAGCTGTAGTGTAGTTGGTGTTTTTTCCTTTAGCTTGTTGGCTTCCTACTCTTTTGGGGGTGGGGGTGCTGGCCACCCAGCTCCCCCCAAATCACACAGGGAGATTTATTCTTTCTCATGAATGCCCAGCCTTAGCTTGGTTCTAGCCAGCTTTTCTTAATTTAAATTACCTTGTCTATCTTTAGCCTCTTGGCTTTTATCTTTCTCTATTTCTGTATGCCTTTCTTTACTTCTTACTCTGTATGTTGTGCTGTGGGGTGGCTGCCCCCCTCTCTTTCTCTCTTTTTCTTCTCTTGCTTCTCTATCTTCTCTTCCCAGAGTTCTCCTCCTATTTATTCTCTCTGCCTGCCAGCCCCACCTGTCCATTTTCCTGCCTTGCTATTGGCTGTTCAGCTCTTTATTAGACCACCAGGTGTTTTAGATGGGCAAAGTAACACAGCTTCACGGAGTTAAACAAATGCAAATTAAAAGAATGTAAAACATCTTTGCATCATTAAAACAAATATCACACAGCATAAACAAATGTAACATGTCTTAAAATAATATTCCACAGCACTGGAGAGATGGTTCAGTGGTTAAGAGCACTGACTGCTCTTCCCAGAGGACCAGGGTTCTATTCCCAGCACCCACATTGTGGCTCACAGGTCCCTGCAGGCACTAGGCATGTACATTGTGTAGGCAAAAATCTCATATACATTTTTAAAAATTTAAAGATAAGCCCCTTTTATAATGTAACTTTATGTAATCCTACTCTTGTATTTCTGTATATTTCTCTATTAACTATTATATTTATCATAAGCAATAATATTTCTTTGTCTTCTTCTCCTGAATTTCCTCTACCACTTGAATTTGTTAATTGTATTTTTTATGCCAACATTAATATTGTGAACCTTATTTATAATATTTATTATATTTTTTGATCAATGCCTATTATAAATGTGAAAAGCAACATGTCCATTACTCCCAGGTCCCATACAACCATTGTTATGTCATTTATTCATCATTCTTTCTGTGTTTCTGTAGTGTCTTGTATCTGTTCTATAAGTTGCAATTATGATCTTTTAGATTGATAGTTCATTTTCAGTTTCTGTGTTGGAGTTTTTCTATTTGTCTTTTGGTTTAATGCCATATGTGTGGAATTTCTCAGCCTTGATACTACTAAGGTTGTTTCCTTTTAGAATCTTGGCGAGTCTATGACCTTGACTAATATCAAGCCAGAATATGTTGTTCATAGTGGATATTTGAGGTATTTGCTCAATGAATGAAGATGTACAGTGGTTCAAGTTTAACTGATAAACATTAAAACACTGAACAGAAACCTCTAAATAGCCAGAATTGGAATATACTACTCATCATACAGAATTGATGACTTTGTTTCTGCTTTTCATCACCTTTCAATTAGCCACAAGTAATGAGCTTCACACAAAATGAAAACATAAAGCAACAGGACAAAACAACACTGGGTGAACTATGTCTGGGTACAGACGGTTGTAGTTAGCAGATGAGAAGGTACCAGGTCAGAACAAGGCTTGAGCCAGACCTTGACTGAAAGTGGGATGAAAGAGTAGAGGAAAGTATTGGAAAAGTAGGAATATAATTCTTCACAATACTTTCTAGGGTCATGGTGGAATGGTAGTCAAGGATGTTAGTGCATTTTTGCTGTTCTCTCTCAGCAGAGGAGGTCCTTGGGAGTCAGGGAGATAGTCATTTCCCCTTCAGCAGATACTTTTAATTCTCCACAAGTTCCCATTTGATATGAGATATCTTTCTATATACTGTGAGTGTGCTTTATTACCATTAGTTAATAAAGGGGCTGTTTTGGCCTATGGCAAGGCAGCTTGGAGGCAGGCGGGAAATTCAAGCAGAGAAAGCCAGGGAAGGGCTGAGTCAAGGAGATATGATCCAGCTGCCCAAGAAGCGAGATGTGAAAGTACAGATAAGCCATGAGCCTCGCAGCAACGCACTGATTAATGAAAATGGGTTGAGGTGAGTTAGCAGAGCTAGTTGGCAATGAGCCTGAGCCATAGGCCAAACCATTTGTAGTTAATATAAGCCTCCGAGTAATTATTTTATAAGTGGCTGTGGGATCATGGATGGGAGAGATTTGTTTAGACTGCATGTCCAGACTGGTCAGAAAACATCAGGCCTATACCACTCAGTTGGTTTGAAATGGGAAATTTTATGTTCCCCTCTCCAGCCACCAAAAGGAGAAGATTAGGGAACAAGATGACAATACTGCTGTCCGCAGTCCCTCTCTCTGAACCCAGATATGTTCTTACATGTCGAGAACAGGTAGTTGAAATGCCAGACAGAGTGCTTACACAGCTTCCTACTGAAGTTCTGCCATAATAAATCTATTCCCCCCTCACTGGAATGTAATGTACATCATCATTTATTGCACCAATTAAAGACAACAAGAAAATGACACTTGATATTTTGTCCCACAGGAAAGTAGAGGTATATCTGATAGAGTGAGATGTTGGAGAATGCAGGATCCATGATGTTCTGGACCTAAGAGAAAAGGGTTATTAGTGGATAGCTAAGCATGCAACATCTCTTAGTGAATATCAGCTTGTTCCTATGCCTGAAAAATTGCTTTTATATTTTCACTTGGCATTAAAAAGAAATAAAAAAATTCCAGATGGGAAAGCTAATGATGAAAGAGCAGCCATTTTTAATCTCTCTGTCTTGTGCCTTTCCCTCTGGCCTGTGTTCTTCAGAGAGTTGCTCTCCTTCCCTGTGTCAGTCATTTCATGTTTAACTTCGCAGTTCTTTACTCAAAGTGTGTCCCCATCAGCTTGATGGAAGTCTCTGTAGCTAAAGTGGTGGTCTATTTTGAATGTGAGGGAAGTGTGAAATGAAAAGCAAATGCTAGGCCTTTAAAACTTTTGTTTGAACAGCTTGATACATCCGGGCTAATTTTACCCCTCCCCGCTTTCCTGCTGTTTAGTTACCTCTAATGAAACGGAGCAGTCCCATATAAAGTACCCCCACGATGAAAAGACTTTAGTGAAAAGCGACCAAAGTGTTTCTCAATCACAAAGACCTGTCAGTATCCAAAGCATCTGTCTTGATCATGACCATAAGGCACGTGAAAAAGTGGTTAGTATTTTACCACATTCACGTGGCACTCGCCCTGATGTCCACTGGAAGATTCCACATAGTGCTGCTGGTTCCATGTTTATTCCAAGTTGTCTGTCAGCATCCTCTCGCGTTTATAGGAGAAAACTACGCCAAATGAAAAGAGCCAGAAAGTCCAAGAAAAAGAAAGGCAAAAAAGAGACATTTTTCAAGGATAAGCCAACTAGCAACATTTTAATTCTTACCAACCAGTTTGCCAAACCTTACCCTGCTTCTTACTCTAGGCTTATAACTTCTAAGTTTAAGCCAGTAAGTGCTGATTCTCGTCCTGCACCAAAGTCTCCAGACTATACTCAAGAACTTCCTCTTCTGAGGGATGTAACTGAAACACTGTTCAGCCCTATACCCAGTACTTCATCTACAGTACCAGAACCACGGTGGTCTGAAAGACCACAACGTCACATCGCAACACTAAATACAGTGGTACTGAACATTGCTACATTTCCTGCAGCCCAAGCTCTGCCATTGCCTACTTTGCCAAGAAGACCTCCAAGACAGGTTGCAATAGGTAAATAAAATTGAAATGGGGTCTGCTGTAGTGGGGTCAATAAACACAAAGGGATGAGAAGAAATTCAAGGAGATGGATGGTTTCCTTCTGCCCCTCTGGGTTTTTAGGGTAGGAAGAAGGAACTACCTTTTAAATTGGCATTCTTTGACCTGAGAGCAACAACATCTTAACCTTATGAAGGAGGGTACCAACGTGGCTACTGTATCCAGACAGTAGTGATGAGAAGTGATCAGAAAGTTCAGAAAATGTAGGAAGGGATCAGTGAGAAGGTGCCCAGAGTATATTATATGGGAGTAGAAGTCATCAAGTGGGAAACCCCAGCAATTTAGAGGGTGGCTTAGTTGAATCCTGAACTCTTTTAGGAAAGCAGGAAGACAAAGGCTGGTAGGTACATCCCAGCCCATTTAGTGATGACTAGTATAATCAAGCCACCCTCAAAGGTATCTAAAAGTTGTCATTTTTTTTTCTTTTTATCCAGAAAATGCCATAGAGAGTGGAAGGATAGAAGGCCCCAAGCCACCTGATGGTAAATGCTGGATTCATACCATTCTTTTAGAAATTATAACACTATCTTCTCTTGACGCAAGTGTTTGTGTGAATGTGTAAGGCTTATCTGTTCTACCTCATCTCCATTTATTCAGCACTTCTTGATGATGGACCAGATGTTGTACTGATGTGGAGAATATAGAACCTTATATGTTCTTAATCAAGATAGGGTTGATAGCCATGCAGTTACAAAGGTCAACTCTCACCACGTACCAGGCCATGTTCAGCCATGTGGCTCGGTACCTTTTCTCAGCAGCATCTCAACTTCTTCCCCCTGTGTGTCTTCTGGCATCTCTGCTGTGTCTCTTCTCTGCTCTGAGATGTTCCCAGAGTTTTCTTATTCTTGTAGCCCCACCCATACTTCCTGTATGCCTCTGGCCAATCAGCTTTTTATTAAACCAGTAGGAGGGGCAGATATTTACAATGTGCCAACATAATCCCAGTACATCTATCAAGAGCATACAGTTTTATTTCAGAAAGACAGTTTTGAACAAACAAGACACCACATCTGACACACAGACCACAGAGTGGGTGGATAAAAGGTCTAAAGCACTGATTCCAGAAGATCTTGGATAGCTAATCCCTTGCTAACTCATTCCTATGAGAGCATTTATGTCGCTTAAATATAATACTAAGTCATAATTTATTGAAGTTTTATGTTTTGATTTGTTTTATTTAGCTTTAATTAGAACCATAAGAAAAAAAATAGACCCAGATGCCCATGTATTACGAGGGGAAGGCTTTAAGACCATCGCGGCAACACGCTATGAAACAATAATGGCGATGTCCACACTGGCCATAATAAATTGCCAGGTATATGGAAGGAATGCACTTAGTCTTAAGGTATGCTATATCTCTTTTATACTAATGTCCCCTGATGTTATCATATTATCAATTGCTTTTGTCTTCAGTTTTTTAATATAGGCTAGTTTGTTATTTTTTTGATTGAAGAAGTCTCGATTACAGCAGAGATTTCCCAGGAGGGACACATGTGAATTATACCTCTAAGTTTACCTGTTCAAGTTTGTTCTTGGTTCACCAATAAAGTTCAAAAGGATGCTGCAGTTTGAAGAAAATATACTGCTTTTGTTTTTTTCATTATCTTGCTTGATAAGTAGGATTGAAACTGTTCATATTTTTAAATTGCCAGAAGCTATTGACCTTGTCTTAAGTCTAATGTAAGGCTAGCTTGTACTGAACACCTGTGCTGCCCAGCAAACAAATCACAGTAGTACTGATTGTCCTTTATTAAGCACACACTGTGTTCCAAGCCTGTGTTCCTCCTACAACTAACATTCTGCTAAGGTAGGCATTAGAATCTCCATCTCACAGGTGTAAACATTGAGATTGCAGATAAGGAACTTAGACAAGACCTCACAGTAAATAAGTAGAGCTGTGTTTGTATCCATAGCTATTTGCTTGTCCAAGACAGGGTCTCCTGAACTGTGTAGCTGAGGATGCTTTGAGTCCTTATGCCTCCACCTCCTGAGTGTTGGGATTATAAGTATGTTCCACCAATCTCTGCTTACGTGGTGCTGGGAATGGAATCTAGGGCTCCATGGATGCTAAACAATCGCTCTACCAAAATGAGCTACAGCCCCAGTTGCCTAGAACTCTTTAGCCTTGAAAATCTATAAATTCAATTATTTTTAAAGAAAGGAAAAGGGAGAAGTGTGAGAGAGGGTGTTAATGAAGGCTACACCTGTTAGCCAGAGTGAAGTATCCACTTTTTTCATGTTAGTAAATGAATTAATTTTATCACCCCAACAGTTACATTCTTACTTGGAAATTGCTCAGTTGGCCATATAATGCATTTTGTAGCCCTGGAGGGACATTTCATCAGGAAAGCATCCTGGTTTCAGAATTCTATGAGCCTGTCAAGTTCTTTTTATTCTCAGCTGGAAAGCATGTCTTGAACAAACATGGCACTGTGTGTAACAAGGCAGAAGTGGTACATAATTGAGTAATTTACCAACAATCCAGTATAATAGAGCATTCGCACATATACGTCAATCTCCTACCTTCCCAAGAACTTGGATTTCTGTCTCTGTTAGCAGTGTTTTCTTTTCCTCCAATGGGAGTTAAGTTTTGAGGATCTCAAGTCTCAGAATTTTAACATGTTGTCATGTAATCTTTTTTACTTCATTGTTTGAGATTATGGCTTTTAGGATTATAATCATCATTGACAAAGGTGCTAGAGCTAATAAATAAAGTTCAATAAAATTACAGTCAATAATATCAGCATAAAAATCATAGACTATTTGTATGCATCAGAAAAAGAAACAAGGGAAGGAGTTCACTCCCCATAGAAAAATGAAAACATGTTCATTGTCTCATAAAATAAAAATAATGCAGGCTGAGGAGATGGCTCAGTAGATAAAGCACCTGTATTCAAGCCTAGAGATCTAAATTTGAATCCCTCCCACCCTCATAAAGCTGAGGATGTTAGCATTAGTATGTACCATGCGATCCTGGGAAGAAGCAAGAGAATCCTCAGAAGCTCACAGCCAGCTAGCCTTTTGTGTACAATGGAGAACCAACAGACCCTCTCTCAAGGTAGAAAGAAAAGATTGATACCCAATGTTGCCCTTTGACTGCCACATGTGTTCTGAAGAACACATCCCTGTACTCACACATGCACACACATATCCATCACACATACACACAGAGAAAAATATGATTTAAAACTAGGTAGCATTGTAATTTTTTTCTTAATAGGTCAGAAAAGTTTTCACAAGTGCATCCCGAGTATTACTATTAAAAAATAGTAATAGTTTTAACTCAATATGGAGAATATTTCCTGTTAATAATATCTTACTTCTTGTTGCTCTTCTTTAGGGATTCTTTCTCGTGTGCTGTCCAGACTTGACACCTTTGGCTTTTCAGTTGGTATACCTTAACTTATCATTTAATGACCTCAGCCATTTTCCTACAGAAGTGAGTACACTTTTTCTTATCTATATTGTTATAATTTACTACATAAATAAAAGTAGATATCTTCTGATATCCCAAGGGTATTATAAAACAAATACATGTCAGACTGCATCTAAAAAGGCCTTTCTAATTAGAAGTGAAGAAAGTGTAGCACTTTTTTTTTCCTTTGGAAATTCAATGACATAAGCCCCAAATACTATATTACACCAGGCTCTCAAATATGTTCTCATGGTTGTATAATGCATAAAATTATTCTTCTTTTAGTAACATTTAAAATTAACTTGTCTGTGTGCAAATCAGAAAATTAAAAAAAAAAAAAAAAAAAAAAAAACAAACAAGTTAGCCTGGTGGACTGGGATGAAACAGTTTTGTCTGCCCAGAAGAGGATCATCTCACTCATGAACCCTCAGCAGAGGTAGGTGCTTGCACAAGAATGCACAAGATGAAGCCAGTGAGCATTCTAATGTGAATCGGGGAGGGGCTCTTAAGTCCCCACCCCTGTCTAATAGTCGATGACTGCTGGGGGAGGGGCAAGTATGTTTTTTTATGTGTATGGTGTCAAGTAGGTCAACCTATTCCAGTGAATGGCCTCATAACCATGACCATATGGGCAGTACAAATTAGACTCAATAACAGGCTATTTAAAACAAGAGAGCATGATGTTGGGAGTGGATCTGGAGTGAGGAGGAGGAATGAGGGTGAAAATATGTTTATTTTTTGAGAATTTTATAATACATAAAATATTTTTAAAATGTCTGTGATCATAGAACATTGTAACAAGTTTCAGTTGCCAGCATCTAAAATAGAATAACCAGGTATAGGATGACTTAGCTTGAAATCCTTTTTAAAATAAATGAGACATTACGAACAATTAGGACAGACTTTGTTTATATTGTCTTATCAGGGTTTTACTGATCACTGGATAGTAAGTAGTTTACTGAAATGACTTTCAGTATTATTGGCTTTTAGTGAACTGATTTTTAGCAAATTGATGTCTTTGTTTCAAATACTCAGTATTTAAAATATGATTTCCAAAAATCTGGTAACATGCCTATTTCATGGATCTTATGTATTCTCTTATGGAATGAGAGCGTGCACACATACATGCATACCCTTATGCCTGGCATAGTCTGCACTGATAAGAGCTATGGTCAGGACAAGGTGCTACAATATGTCGTATTTCACTGGAGAGGACCACCTTTTATCTTTGACACATGACACTGGGTTTATTAACTTAGCAAAGTCATGTTAAAAGTATTTCTGAGAAATACAAAGATCTTGATTTTTTTATGTTTATCTTTCTCCTGAGCGGACAAGGAGATAAAGAGTGTTTGAAAAAACAAAAACCAACCTGTCTATCCACTAACAAACAGAATGCACAAAGTACATGGGGGTGCGATTGTCATGGAAGAATATCATGTTAAAATGCACATCTGTTCTATCTGAAATGTGGGGATCTTTTGAAAAGACTGGAACCCAGGAGAGGGAATATTTAAAAGAAAGTAACCAATGGAAGGAAACAAATGGGGGTAACAGGGGTGTTTGACCATGATTGAAGTATATGATGTTCATGTATTAAAGTATCATAATGAAACCCATTAATTTGTATAATTTACACTAATCCAAAACACTTGGGAATGGAAGGCTGTGGACAGAGATTTAAACACATAAAGGATGTAGCAGCAAATAGTACTGAGAAAATTTACAGGAGGAAACCAGAGGGACCGCAGTAATACAGATAGAATAGACATGAAGCAAGATATTAGTAGAGACAAAGAGGGAGAAGTCTAGTATGGTGATATATCATTATAAATGTATATTTTATAACAGAGCCACTAAGTGCATGAAGCAAACACGGAAACAAAACAGCTATTATTGGACAGCTTAATACCCCACTTTCAACCATGCACAGAACAGGCAGGCAGAAGAGAAGCAGAGGGTAAACGCTGGACAGCACCACCTAAGCCTATGAAACAAGCCATCCGACAGTAGCAGATTACATAGTTTTCAATTTTTCCGGGCACACCTTTCAAAACAGACCAAAGGCCAGAACCTCCTCCCTATCATAATAATCTGAGAAGAGTGACACCAAGCATAGTGACATACATCAGTAATCTCCAGTGTATGGTACGCTGAGGCAGGAGAATTATTACTTTGAGAGCAGACTGAGTTACATAATAAAACGCTTACTTCGAAAAAATAAAATCATAAAAGACTAGCTATAACATAATGGCATTGGAAGTAAAGAATTGAAAATAACATTTCACCGATATGTAGAAATTAAGCAACCTCATTTTTTACTGAAAAACATTTTTCATACAATGTGTTTCGATCATGATTTTTTTCCTCAGCCTTCTTCTAGAGCCTCTAGCTACCTAAATTTGTATTTGTATTTCTCTCTGTCTTTAAAAAAACAACAACAGAGGTGCTGGAGAGGTGACTCAGAGGTTAAGAGCACTAACTGTTCTTCTGGAGGTCCTGAGTTCAATTCCCAGCAACCACATGGTGGCTCACAACCATCTATAGTGAGATCTGGTGCCCTTTTCTGTATACTGGTACATAATAGATAAATATTAAAAACAACAACAACAAAACACACACACACATACACACACACACGAAACTTACAAGCATAGGATCAATAAGACAAAAAATGCCCCCTAAAAAAAATGAAACCAAAAAATTTTCTATAAAAATACCATTGAGTTTGCTTTGCCTTGGCCAAGTACTCCTAGAGATGAGGCCTGCCCTAAAGTGTGGTTAATGTACCCAGTGAAATTCCCTTAGAGAAAACTACATTTTCCTTTGCCAGCATGGATCGGTTGCAGATAGCTGCTTGGTTAAGGGTGGAAGCCTATGTTCATTTTCCCATCTTGGTACTGAGACCCTGTGTGGTTTGAACCTGTGCAGGCCTTCTGCATGCAGCCAGTTTCTGTGAGTTCATATGTGCATCAGTCCTGCTGTGTCTGGAAGATACTGTGTCCTTGGAGTCATCCATTATCTCTGGGTCTTAACAATCTTTCTTCTTCTGCACAGATCCCTGAGCTTTGAGGAGTAGGGTTTCATGTTGGCATCCCATGCAGGACTCAGTGCTCCAGCGTCTCTCACTCTCTGCACATTGTGTAGTTTTGGATCTCTGTGTTAGTTCCCATATAGTGCATGAAGTTTCCCTTTTGATGGATGAGGTAGGCACTGATTTATAGCTACAGCAGAATGTCATCAGGAATCAATTTATTGCTATGTTCCTTTAGCAGTATAGTGGTATTTAGTTTCCTCTAGGTATATGCATAGCCTGTCTAGTCTCAGATTCTTGGTCAGTTTATCAGTGTAAGGTCTGGGTTCAATTTTATAAGTGGACCTTAAATCCAAGCAGAAAGTGGTTGGTTACTCCCATAACATTTGTGCCATATTACACCAGTATGTCTTGCAGGCAGGTCACTGTTGTAGGCCAGTGTTTGTAGCTGGGTTTCTTACCTTTCTCCTCTGGTAGCATGCAGAGAACCTTCCAGTACCATGAATAAGAGGAGTAAAGTCCTCATTTATTAATTTTTGGTCTTAGTATTATTTATCAGTGTCCAGTTCAGAAAGTCTTTTCCTGTACCTATGAGTTCAAGTCTGTTCCCTTTCTTCTCTTCCATCAGATTTAGGACAGCTGGTCTCCTTGGTCCATTTGGAGTTGAGTTTTGTTCAGAGTGATGGACATGGATCTATTTGCATTTTTCTATCTGCAGCCATCCAGTTTGACCAGCTTCATTTGTTAAAGATGTAGCCTTTCCACTTGTGGAGGCCTGCTAGGAACAGGACTTCTAAAAGGCAAACATGTCTGGAAGGCTGTGGTGCAAGGCCATTTTTGCTGGCTATAAGTAAGGTCTCTGAAACCAGAGGGAGCACATAGCTCTTCCTAAACCTGAAGGTATTTATGCTCAAGATGAAACTGAATTCTACTTGGGCAAGAGATATGCTTATGTGTATAAAGCAAAAAACAGCACAGTGACACCTGGAGGCAAAGCAAACAAAACCAGAGTCATCTGGGGAAAAGTAACTCGGGCCCATGGAAACAGCGGCATGGTTCGTGCCAAATTCCGAAGCAACCTTCCTGCGAAGGCTATGGGACACAGAATTCGTGTGCTGCTGTACCCTTCCCGGATTTACACTAATGAAAAGTAAATAAACAAAAGTGAATTTTTCCTCTTGTATTTTTTCACTAGAAAAAAAAATAGATGGCACCCTTTCTCCAGTGTGTACTATTGTCCCTTTGTCAAAAACCAGGTGCCCATAGGTGTATAGGGTTATGTCTGGATGTTCAAATCAATTCCTTTGGTCAGTATGTCTATTTTTATACTACCACCATGATATTTTTTTCATTAAAATAGCTTTGTGGTACAACTTGAAATCTAGGATGGTTATACCTCCAACAGTTCTTTCATTATTCAGAATTGTTTTACTATCCATTTACAACAGAAATCAATAGAAACAAAGCAAAAAATGTGAGAGTTACTACTTTGAAAAGATCAACAAAATTAACAAAGATTACATAGAAAGACTAAGGACAAAAATTCAGAAGATTTGAACTCCCAGAATCAATGGAAGGTCATTGTTGATCTTAACAGAAATACCAAGAAGGAGTTTAGATTTTTAAATAATTTAAATTTAAAAACTTAGATGAAATGAATTTATTTCTATAAACACATAAAATAGACTAAAATTAGAAAAATGTAAGTGATTTATAACAAGAGATTAAACAATAATTTAAAATTTCCTACAGAGAAATGTTTCAGTCTAGATAATTTCATAAATAAATCATATCAAATTATTCATGAAGAATTAAATCAGTTTTTCACAAACTCAACAAACAGAAGAGGAAAGAACATTTCCAATTTCAAGCCATTAAACCAATAATTTCCTAGTAGCAAACATCAGCCATGGCAAGCAAAGTAACTATAGAGCATTATTATGACTGTATATGTCAATGTCCTGGGCCAGTGCTTTCAACCAACAACATATAAAGGCAATTTTTCATCACAATCAAGTGAGATTTATCTTGGGAATGCATAGATGGTTCAACATAGAAAAGCTGATGTAAGACTAAAACACAAAAGAAGAAAAACACAGTTATCTTAGTAGATAAACTGGAGCACAGCTGGAAAAGCTCAGCACCTCTTTATATTCCCTCCAACAAAACCCACTCAGTATGTAGGAATAGAAAGACTTCTCACAAAAACCCTCACAACTAGTATATTTGATGATGAAAGACTGGAAGTTCGCCTCCTCAGATCAGGAACAAGATGGACATGGACATTCTGGCTACTTCTGTTCAGTCTTACACTGGACTGTCTAACCAAGACAATTGGCAAAGCATCAGTTTCTACCCAGATCAAAAAGAAGAGATATGACTGACTATATCTACAGCTTGACAACCAATTATCTCATAAAGGTATATAAACATTTTATCTTAATAAAATAGTACATGGTTTTAATTAAAATGTTGAAATTATATGAAACCATTTTGAAGAAGAGGAGGAATGAAAGCCTCCTCCAGTTGCAGATGGCATGAACTTGCACATATATACATATATATATATATAAATAATAAACCTAGTAAAAAAACAATTATAGTAGTATTTTCTGAAAGGTTGCAATGTATAAAGTTAATACAGATAAAAGTTAACTGCATTTTAATATGCTATCAATATACAATCTTGATAAGAAATTTGAGAAAGCAATTTTATTTAAAATCACATAAAAAAGAATGAAATAATATGGAGTAGGTCCAACCAACGCATCACACATACGCTGTGAAATTTAAGTAAGACAAAAATTAAATGAGACTTGTATAGATGGATAAACATCACTGGTCTGGAGGTTTGGTATTCTGATGGTGATGATAATGATTCCAAATTAATCTACAGATCAATTCAGTTTTACATGAAAAATTGGTGGGCATGAAATTTTTAAGAGATTGCAGTGACAAAAGTAACCTGAGTGTGACACCTGACTAAGGTAAATCCTGCTCTGAAGATATTTCCTCTCCCCCTTATCTTTGCCTGGTGGTCTTATATAAAATTACGAGTTAATAAAAACCTGGGACCTTTCTCAACTTGAAACACTCCATCCTGCAGGAAAGCCCTTAAAACAGAAACAAATTAACAAACAAAAGCAAACTCAAAATAGCTTCAGGAAGTCCCTGAAACTAACTAGATTTACTACCTTACTACCCCCCTACCCCAAGAATAAATAGTAAAGACAGCTGAGGGTCACCATCAGAGAAACAAAGCTGAAGAGAAGACTCTGAGCTAGCACAGCTACCTGGAAGACTCAGAGGCTGGCTTAGCTGTCCCAAGAGGTTCAGACCAAGTGAGTCACTTGGAAGGGATGCTCTCCAACCTGGTGAGCTTCCTGCAGGTTCTGCAATGTGTTTCAGGTTCCCAGTTTTGTTGTGAGCTGTCACCTATGTTGGGGTGGGCTTTGGTGATGCAGCTGTTTTGAGTCATTTCTGCTCCTGTAAGTAACCCCTCACTATATTCCTGTAGTGACCCCTGATAAAACTCACTGGACTTCAGTGGTATCTAGAATTAGGTCTGTTGTGATCTCTCTCTGGTGTGTGTGTGTGTGTGTGTGTGTGTGTGTGTGTGTGTGTCACACAAAAGAGTATATGTTTGTCTGTGCCTGTGTGTACATGTGAGTATGCATATGGGTATCCATGGAGACCAAAAGAGAGGACCCTGGATCCCTGTAGTTATAGACAGTTATGAGCCACACAACTTGAGTGCAAGGATCAGAACTCCAGTTCTCTTCAATAGCAGTAAGTGCTCTTCACCACCTCTGAGCCATCTCTCCAGTGCTCCAGGGATAATTCTTGGGTCAGGGACATATGAGCACAGTAGTTTTACTGTCCTATCATATCATCATATTAACCCAGCCTTTTGTTTTGAGGGCTTTGTTCTTTTAGTTCATTTTATCCCAATTAACTTATAAATTAGAGCACCACATAGCTCGTTTAAGAAAGCTTCTCAAACTCTATGCATCACAGTAAATGCCTGTATAATTAGAAGGGACATTCTGAAGCCAAAGAGCCTCACTTAGGCATTTACACTTTCACCACCAATTACATTTTTATTGGCTTCTCCAACATGCATTCACACATTCCCGAAAGAAAAAACAGGCCTTATCAGCCATTCTACCTATCGGAACCATATGGAGTCTGAGATGGAGCTCAGGTAAGTGCATTATTCAGCTCTCATCAGAGAAGTTTCTTCTTGCAAAATGTATGGCAATTAATGCAGAGACTAGTCAGGTGCAGAGTATTTGAAGCTCTGCAGTGCTCAGCCCTAAATCAGAGATGTAATAGCACCTCTCCCTCTAAGGCTTAGAGGTCTGTATAGAAGAGTCAGGAAGATTGCAAGAGCTAGAAGAGGTGGATGACTTTATGGGAAAAGTGTTTTCCAGCAATAGCAGGGCAGATGCACAGGCGAACTCATAGAAATTACATCAGCATGCATTAAGACTTGTGCGATCCCAAGCCAGACAAATTCCAGCATGGACAAGGGAGATGGACACAGAGTTCTGCCTCCCAGCTGAGGCAATAGGCATTTGATAACTGAGGGAACAGCAATTCTCATTCATGGTGAGACCCCTGGTAGGTCAACACTCGGCAGTCTTCATACCCAAGAATAGTTGTCTCACACAAACTGGACTTGGTGGTTGGGGGTTGGGAGTGCACATGCTTATGAAGTTGCATGGGAAGGGAGTAGAGTGGGGTGGATCTCAGAGGAGTTGGAGGAGGGTGAATAAGATCAAAATTCATTGTATGAAATTCACAAAGGCTAAAAGAAAAAAGTACATTGGTTGAAATTAGAAAAGCAGCTTTATAGCCTCCTTCATGACTCAGATGTCCTGAGTCCCCTCTTACTCACCACCCAGTGTTACCCTGCTATGGTCTTTTTTCTAAAAGTATTTATGGAGACACATGACATGAGCAAACATATTTTTCTATATTGCTCTTACTGTATTGGTTTAAAAGAGATACATATGAGAGTTGGTAGACTTTTTATTCAATTAACATTTGTTTTTCTTTTCTGTTTCCTAGGTATTTTGTCTTAAAAATCTGCAAGTACTGAAACTGAGAAATAATCCCATCAAAGAAATTCCTTCTGAAATCCAGCAACTGAAGTACCTTAGGATTTTCTGCATTGCCTTTAACTTTATTAGAGAGCTTCCTTTTGGGTAAGGTTGATTATCTGAGGTACACACAGAAGTAAATTATTTGAATTTATTTTATTTAGTTATAAATTATTTAGTAAAGCCTCAGTTTTCCTTCTGAATGTGGCTAGAAGCATTTTTGATTACTCAAACATTCTCATTCTGTTACAGTTAGCAGATTCACTTCTTAAAATTCTTAAAAATAATCCTCCCAGCTATACAGGGCAGTTAGTTTAATGAATGCACATCGAAAGACCAGAAGCTCAGATGAGACCCTGCCTACCCATCAACGGTGCTTTTGCACATGGAAAGCACTGTACTTGGAATTTGGAGCTTGAGTTTTTTGTTTAAAAAATGATCTGATGGATCAGTAGAAATAATTTGACCATTCTGGCCCTCAAAGTTCTAGTCTCTAACTTAAGGAAATTGATCTATATGATGGCTTTTTAAAAGCCTTTCCATTCTAACAAGAATGCTGACATTTGAGTATAGGAAGATGAGTTTCTCACAGGTAAACTACTATTTAACTCCTAAGGAAAATTCTAAACTAAAACTTGAACCAAAATACCACTTCTTCCAATTCAGAGTTTAACAAACTGAATGTAGTGAGTTAAGGTTGTATGTGTGTGTGCGCATGTGTGTATGTATGTAAATGTGAACACAGATAACTGTACACATGCAGGTCTAAATAGGAATTAATAACAGATAATCAGTAACCATAATTACATACTTTAAATAGTCCTAACATTGAAAATGTGACAGTCCTTACAGGAACTAAGATCTGATTGCAATGAAAGAGTCACCTGTTTTCATTGTTACACATTGGCCAAGATACATAAACTGTTGGTTACAGTAAAGCGCTTCAGGTATTTTAAACATATTAGTATTTCTAAAACAAAGTGCTATGTTTTTATTAAGTATAATTGGATGTGCATGTCTGTCAAAGACAGATTGACAGCATACCGAACTCAAAATGAAAGACACAGTAGGACAGACCTTATTTGTTTCAAAGAAAATAGAGAGCAACATCTGACATAACCAGCCATGTTTGTTAAGTGAAAACTCCCTTAGAGGAATAACTCCACAGACAATGTATAGAACTCCTTATTAAAGACGTGTCAGCTCTCTCACTTGCTTAGCAAAAGATTTGATGCTTTATAGCATGACTGAGGAAGCATTACCTAAAGCCAAGTAAAATGCAGTGGACCAAACAAGTCTAA
Source organism: Sigmodon hispidus (assembly GCA_004025045.1). Classification (NCBI taxonomy): domain Eukaryota; kingdom Metazoa; phylum Chordata; class Mammalia; order Rodentia; family Cricetidae; genus Sigmodon; species Sigmodon hispidus. The sequence goes on along the minus strand of PVIH01008399.1, from coordinate 42,794 downwards.
AACATGCTTAAGTTGGCTCTACCTCCAGATAAATTTCCTGCTTTGGTTGTTACTGTCTGAAGTAGTTACACAGATGTGCAGCGGACACTACACTTTAATCATTGAGCTTCAGTAGATGTTACTATATACATACTATATGCTGCTGGGGCACCTGGTCTGTCAGGAAGATCACATGAATATAATTAGCAACCTAGATTTGTGGACATGTACATTGTAAGCTTTGTGGACAAGAAAGCTTACAATGTACATCTCCACAAATTTAGGACAAATGTGGACATGTAACCCACTCTGCAGATGCAGAGTCACTTTCTGGAAGAGAGGATACCTAAGCAAATGCAGCTTTTGAATTGCTTCCACCTCAGAGGTCAAGCAAAGGATGCTTGCTCCAGGGATAGAATAGAAATTTTTTGAATGAACAGAGTTCCAAAGCATCATATATATGTAAATTAGGAAATACAAACTGCTAAACTTTGCAACTTACAGGACAGAGGCAACTGTTGAGAAATGAGCCTGGAGTGACAGATGGGTCTTGGTGAGGTAAGGTGAGGAATGTATACTTTACACAGTGACTGGCCATCATGGGGCTTTGTATAGGACAATGGTGGAGCTAAAGTCTCTTTTAGGTCTCGTGTGTGCCAGTGTAAAGAATGGATATGTGTGTAGGGGAAAGCAGAGTTCAAGGTGACCCCTGGGGACTGACTCCCAGAGTAGTTGAAGCAAGAGAGGAAGACTACAGCAGGGGAGTAAGTGCTGTGATATGTGGCTCCGGCAAGACATAGTAAACATAAGAAAAAGACGCATGTGGATTAAAAAGTCAGAGTATGGGCTGGGGAAATGGCTCAGTGCTTAAGAGCACATAATGTTCTTCCAGTGCCAAGTCCCATTCCCAGCACCCATGTTGGGTGGCTCACAACGGCCTGTAGCTCCAGCTCCAGGGGATCAGATGCCCACCTCTGGCCCCCTGTGGCATTCACATGCATGCGCACATGCTTACAAATGAAATATCCAAAAGAGTCAAATTGTGCCCCCATAGATAAGAGGAAATTACGGAGCACTCAGGCTATGTAAAGGCAGCCAGATGCATCACAGAAGACAAGTGAGTAGAACCTTTTATAGGAGGATGATGGGAGGAGTTGTATACAACAGAGGAGTCCACACAGAAGAAAGCTCAATGGTCAGAGCAAAAGCCACAGGGGAGTTTGTGGCCAGCCTGGGCTACATGAGACCATGTCTCAAAAAAAGGAAGTAGATTGTCTTTTTCTGTTATTACTTGCTTACATTTTTACTTATGATTTTTATGTACTAAAGCTGTTTTTCCTCAGCTATGTTACATGGGTGACTAAGTTTTTCTAAAAATATAATGGGGTTCTTTCACAATATTTTTACATTCCTAGCTAGATCTTTTGTAGTTGCATGAGACTCATGTGCCACAGTTGAGAAGGTACAGTACTCCCCAAGGCCAACTCAGTACCGTAGACGCTGTAAATTTTGGCAAGCCACACACATCCTTGACGTCATTTTCTGTTGGAGAGGTTAGACAAAATGTACTTGATTTCAAGAACACTACAAAAATCAAGGGAAAATATCCTGTAAATTCTTCTAATTATTTGTAAAGCCATTTCTGCAGACCTACATCTCTACAATGAAATAAAGCATCCAGATCATTGGAAGTCCTCCTTTATTGAAAATAATTTTTTCTCATATACTATGTCCTAATTATGTTAGGACATCCCTCCTTTCCTCCCATCCCTCCTTATCTCAGCTCCCATCTGGGTCCATTTTCTTTCTGTCCCATTAGAAAACAGGCTTTTAAAGGATAATAATAAAATAAAATATAATAAGATAAAACAAAAATGAACACATTGGTATTGGACAAAACAAACAAAGAGAAGGAAAAGAGCCCAAGAGAAGGCACAAGAAACTGAGATTCACTCATTCAGTCACTAGGAATCTCATAAAAAAACATGGAATTGGAAGCCATAATATATGCAAAAGACATGGTGCAGACCCCTGCAGGCCCTGTCTGTACATTCTGCCTCAGTCTCTGTGAGCTTGCTCATGTTGATTTAGAAGGCCGTGCTTCACAGATGATCCATTCCCTATGGCTCCTACATTCTTCCCCCTCCTTTTCTGCTGGGTTTCCTGAGTCTTGAGAGGAGCTAGGCCATAGACACATCTTGTTTAGGGCTGAGTGTTCCAAGATTTATCACTCTCTGCATATTTTCTGACTGTGGATCTCTGTATCTGTTCCCATATGCTGCTTGAAGAAGCTATTCTGATGATGGAAAGTTTTCTTCTATGATTTTGTCGAAAATATTTTTCTGGGACTTTAATCTGGATTTTTTTCCTTCCTTTATTCCTATTATTTTTATATTTAGTCTTTTCATAGTGCCCCAAATATCCTGGTTGTTCTGTGCCAGAAGTTTTGTTTTGATTTAACATTTTGTTTGACCAGCACATTTATTGCTTTCCTGTGTCTTCAATGCCTGAGAGTCTCTCTTCCATCTCGTATTCTTTGGGTGAGGCCTTTGAGGCTCCTGTTTGAGTTCCTAAGACTTTCATTTCCTCTTTTCCACATTCCCCTTGGTTTAGGTTTTCTTTATTGATTCTATTTTCGCATTGAGATCTTGACCTGATTTGTTCACTTTCTTCCACCATTTGTGTTTGTTCGTTTTCTTCATAGAGTTCTTTAAGATATTTATTCATTCTCCTCTAAAGACCTCCATCATTTTCATAAAGGCGATTTTAGGGTCTTTTTCCTGTGCTTCAGCTATGTTGTATACCGGGGCCTGCTGCATGGTGGCTGAGCCTGGTGGAGACAAACCGTTCTGGCTGTTTACTGATTGTGTTTTTTTTACATTCACGTCTAGGCATCTGGGTTTGAAAAGAGTGTAATTCTAGGTGCTGATTGATATCTGGTCTTTTCCTCCTTGCTTTCTTCGCCCTCTCTGGTTCTTAGGAGAGTGTGGTGGCTGTGTGTTACCTGGTAGTAAATTCTGCTGGGATCCTGATAGAATCCACTGGGGCCAGTTGGGTTTCTAAACTAACACTTAGGAGTGGGGATGGGCTGAGAAGGTCCATAGGAGGTAAAAAAACCAGGCTGTTCCACCAGAATCTGCTTGGCTCTCTGGGAATGGAGGCAGAGAGTGAAGGCCACGACATGTGGTCTTCTTCGAAGCTGGGAATATGACTGGGGATTGGATTGGGAGGATCAGAGGGAGAGTGAAGATCTGCAGTCAGCCTACCTGCTTCTCTGCCCAGACTAGCCTGTGGGTTCCCAGGGAGTGAGTGCCTCCTGGAGCTGGCTGGGTAAGGGGATGAGCCAGAGGAAGGAAGTTTGAAGGGGAAGGTCTGCGATGCACTAGTGCTGAGGCAGAGGGGAAATCCCCAAGGCAAAAAAGTAAAATATGATCTTGAGTTGGAAGAACAGAGTAGACAGTATTGACATTTCTTTACAGAGATGAAAAAGAAATTGAGGGTACCCAATGATTGCAAAGGGTTATCTTACATTTTCCTAATCAATGTTGCCAGTTTCTCATTTTAGATTAACTGGGGCTCATTCATTTCTGATTTACTCATGAAACATTGGATAGATAGAATATGGGATCCCTGGTCTCCAGAACCTCATAGTTGAACAATGGGACAGGGACTAAGAGAGGTGAAATGATATGCTGAAGTGTCGGCTCTTCTGGTTGAAAAGATTTGGAAAGAGTATTATGGAAGAGACAAAATCTGGGTTAAGATTTCAAACATGAAAAGACAGTAACCAAAGTCAAATTTGAGCAGATGCTGCATGGGATTTGGAAATACATAGAAAATGTTCATTCAGATACTTGTAGCAAATAAGTGGTGGGTCCCAGGGAAGTATGGAATGGGGAGTGACAGATAAACTATAAAAGCAGTCAAGGGTGGGATCATGAAGATCTCCACCTGCTATGCTGAAATGGTGGAAAGTTAGTAAAAATCCTGTGCTCACAATGCCTTAGCTAAAAGCCATGACATAATATTTCAGGTTGTTTATGCAGGAAGAGGTGGCTTTTGAGACCATATACAAGGGGTGAGGGATGTACTGATTGCGATCAGTATCATGCTCAGATGTTCAATTCCAGTCTTCAAGAAATGATTTCTATTTGAATCCCCTAGGAGACAGACTGCAGTTGTGATGTATAGAACCATTGTATCCTCTAGTTTTTACTTTGAGCACCTAACTTGATGGGTAGAGAAATCAAAGGTATTTCACTAGGAAAGTCTTAATACAATTGTGTTAACAAAGTCTCTCAAAAGTCTAGGTCCACATAAAAATCTCAGAATGTGATCTTACTTGTAATTACAATATGTAAATGATTTTTTTTCCAAATTAAATGGGGTTATTCTGAGTAAGAGTAGACCCTAGATCCAGTGACTGATGTCCTTGGAAGAAGGTCTTGTGAAGTCAGAGACAAATGCTGCTACAAGCAAAGACAGTGAGGGTTGCAGGCAGCCCTGGGGAGCCAGGAGACAGGAAGCCTCCTTCAATTCTTCCACAGCTGGATGCGGGAGTTCTGGCTCCTGAATCATGAGAGGGTATGGTGCTGCTGTTTCCTGCTATCCAGAATTCAGGCAGGAACCTGACATAGAAACCAACAAAACCTGTAGATGACAAAAGGTTCTTTGCTGTCTTTTGTTAGGTAAGGCATTGCAGTAAGAAATTTCTGGCTTAGCCTAGCCTGAAGTCTGGACCCATAGCCCCATTTAGTCACACAAAAGGTTATATTAATTACAAGCTGACTGGCCTATGGATCAGGCATATTACTTACTAACTCTTACTCTTAAACTAACCCATGAATCTTACCTTGTTAAGCCACTTGGCTTGGTACCTTTGCTCAGAGCAGCATTCTCTCCTTTTATCCTCTGGTGTCTCCACTCTGGTCTTCAGCTTCCCAGAATTCTCCTAGTCTACTTGCCCCACCCATACTTTTTAAAGTCTGCCTTCTGGCCAATCAGTGTTTTATCAAACCAATAGGATTGGCAACTATTTACAATATACAAGAGCGTAATCCCACAGCAAGGCTTTTCCCACTCCAGTATCTCCAGTCTTCATGGACAGAAGAATGATTTTTAGAGGTATTCATCGGGATGTGTACTACCCATAATAAAAAGAAGTCATAGTAACTCTGTCATAGGGACATATTTAATTTCTACATACTTTAATTCCTAGTGACAATGAATAGTCATTATTATAACTAACTGACCTTTCTGTTTAAGGTTATTTTACCTGCATTATCTTGAAGACCTTGATGTTTCCTACAATGAACTTTATAATATTCCAAATGATATCCAGAGACTCAGGTACTTGCAAGGTAGTGGTTATACAAACTATCTGTCTCATTAAAGATGTTTTGGTAATGACAGTGATGAATGACTTAGTTTTTTCATTTGTTTCAGTCACAGAATTTAATATATAAGCCATGAACTTTATTTTTGAAAAATGTAATATGAATATCTAATGTATAGTGTCCTTTAGATGTATTTCCAGTGATTTTTTTAAAAAGTAAAATGTGGTGACCTTTTAATAGAATAACAAGATATTTTGTAACTTTTTTGGTATGGGTATATATAGCTCTTATACATTTCAATTTATATATGTATTGAATATATATTCAATTATATGTATCACACATACATACATATTATATATAATCAGATTCTTTACAAAATAATAAAAATCCTGAATTCATCTGTGTTTTATTTTTTGCTTTTGAGACAAGGACTTACTATTCAGCCCTGCCTGATCTGGAACTCACTATGTAGACCAGGCTGGCCTCCAACTCATAGAAATCTGCCTGCCTCTGAATCCCAAGTTCTGAGATTAAAGCCTGGCTCTGTGTCTTATTTTTATTATGAATTTACAATAATGAGTAATAGGGAAGATATTATTCAGTAATTATCTCTTGGCTAATTTGCCAAGATTATTTGTCATAATCTTTAAGATTGTTTAATATAATTGCCTGTTCCTCCTTCAGGCCATACAAACACAAACTTGACACATTAATTGCAGTTGTCTTGAGTTATACAAAATTTTTGTTGACAGTGTTTATTTTCTATTTTAAAACATATTATGGAGGCTAGAGACATGGCATAGTTAAGAGCAAGTTCAGTTCCCAATACCCAACACTAAGTGGCTTTCAATCCCCTGAAACTCCAGCTGTAAGATAGGATGCCCTCTTCTGGCCTCTAAGAGCACTGCACACACGACACCTGTACACACATGTAAATAGAAATGATAAAACTAAAATCTAAAGCACCATGTACTCTTAGTCCTTCAAATCTTTTAAGAGGTTTTATCTTAAATTTCATATCTGTATGTATAAGATTGTGTGCATGTGAAAACAGGTGCCTCAAGGGGCCAGAGGCAGGGAATTCTCAGTAGCTGGAATTACAGGCAGTTGTAAGCCAGCTGATGAGGGTTCTGGGAATAAGGCTTGGTCCTCAGACAGAGCAGCAGGTGCTCTTAGCCACTGTTTCTTCAGCCTCTCAAATTTGACTTTATTTCCTTCATAAGCACTTGTGACTCACTTCATAACTTCCATAATAACTGCCTTTAAGTATTTCATAATTGTGTTTCTATATGTAATATTTCTCTTATTTTCAATATTAGCTGATTAAGGTAAACACATAATAGAAAAGATGTACTGTTTTAGACTAACTTAAAAAATAAACAAGCTATGTAACCAAATTCCAGTATTAGTTCTCACTGCCAGATTGGTTTCCTTGGAACACAATCACATCTTCAGCAAAATAAGGAAATGTCTTCCTCTGGTTTTCTAATATTTCTACCAATATTTTAGGTCTTGTGTAGTAATATTTATAGTTTATTAGGAGAACCAAGTCTATTCATTGTTGTTGTGATAGATCCAGTTCATTTTTCTATGTATTTACTTGTCTTAGTCATGGTCTCTATTGCTGTGAAGAGACTCCATGACCACAGCAACTGTTATAAAGGAAAACATTTAATTGGGGTTGGCTTACAGTTTCTGATTTTTAGTCCATTATAATTATGATAGGAAGCAAGGCAGCATGCAGTCAGACATGGTGCTGGAGAAGGAGCTGAGAGTTCTTACACCTTGACTCACAGGCAACAGGAAGTGGTCATTCTTCATTTAGCATGGCTTGAACATACATGAGACCTCAAAACCCATCTTCACAGTGACACAATTCCTTCAACATGGCCACACCCACCTCAACAAAGCCACACCCTCTATGGTGCTACTCCCTTTGGGGGCCATTGTGTTTCAAACCACATTACTTTACATGGTTCCTTTCTGGTTGGTGATGTGTTCAGGATACTGTTTGTCCCCTCTACACACACACACACACACACACACACACACACTCCCTACCCCACCCCTTCTTTATTTTGGAGCTTATCAGAGCTACCTTTCCTTTCCCAAATGTCACAGATCTTAAGTGGGCTTACAGAGTCAAGATTCCTCCGGCCTTGACTATAGCTGGTGTTTCTAGTAACAGCATCCCTGGGCTGGGTACTGAGACTTCTCTCTGGAATGCGTCTGGTGACCAGAGTATGCAGTTTCTCTTCTGGGATTCCTTATATCTCTTCTCTGGCTTCCTCAGATCTCTGTCCCCTCTTGCCATCTCTCTACCTACTACCATCTGTGCTCTGGAATTGCTACCCCGCTGTCCCCACACTACTAAAAATAAGAAAAACCTTTACTCAAAGGAAATTTTATATTGTAATGGAGTTTGTGACCCCAGGGAAAAGACCATAGACTCAATCCAATTATAATTAAAAGATTTCTTGATTATCTGCTTTCAGAACAAACAATGAAGGAGGGGCATGGGGAAGGGCATTAAAGGGGAAAACTATAAGAAGACCTTCAATATCTATGCAAGCAAGCAAAAACTAGTTTTTTCCTGCCGGGTTAAGTGGTTAAGGTAACTCCAAACAGTCTTTGGGTAGCTGCATAAGCAAGTTATAGAAACAAACAAAAGCGGTTAGTCATAGCATAATAAGTTAGTCATAGCTGTACATTTTTGGGTGGGGTCAGGGTTGTTGGGAGCTTATCGTTCAGGGACTGGAGGCAGAGACAAACTGCTAGTGGATTCCAAGATGGATACCTGGCATAAGATGTGGTTCCTTTATCCGTCACAACATCAGGCCTAATGGCCAAAAATCATGGAAGGAAACACAGGAGGGTTCTTCAAAGCGGACTCACTGAGGGAACCCCAGCACCCTTCTTGTATGGCCCGAGAAGAGACTTTGGGACAATCCCATCTTTGCTTTCTAGCACCAGACATAGCAGTTGCTTTGCTGCAGCACCACCATGGGAAACACAAACTGCTTTAGACAGCCCTGGTTGATTCTGTGTCAAAACTGTGTCCATCACCTGAGATCATCCTGCAGTTTCTCAGAGGGTGTGGAGTGCTCTGATGGCTGGCTCTGGCACGGGGGGGGGGGGGCGCAAGGGTTATCTATTTAACTCTAGTCTCTTTGGTCCAGGCAGCCAGGACAATAAGGAGAATTTAGCAGCTGCTAAGTTGTCCAACTTCCTCACTCCCAACATCTTTACTTAAAGGAACACGAAGATAAGAAGTGCTCACAATATGCACCTACAGTGACATCATTAATACTAGTGCTGATCTGAAGTGTCTTAACCATGCTTAACACCTGCCCACTGCCCTGAAGGTAGCAGGGTAGCCTCTCATATGTCTCATTCTCACCTCACAGGATAGAAGGGGATTCGGAGTCTTTCCACCGCTTTGTTTATAAGGTGTTTATCCCATTCCTGAGGGCTCTCCATCAGAACCTTGTTACTTCCTGAAGTCTCTACCTCCAGATGTCTTGGGAGTAAGGCATTAAATGTAAGGCTATAGAAGCTTAGTGCTGCCAGGCAGGAGCCATTCTCTCATCCCACCTCCATTCTCTGCTGCAGATGCAGGGCTCTAACTGGCTCTTTCATTGTGGTCTCTGCAGACTGTCTGCAGAAATTCCTCCTCCTCTACCCCCTGCACATCTTGGTGCAGACCCTAGGTATCCCTAGCTCTGTCCTGCTATCCCCTCAACCTTTCCTCCTGGCCCATCTCCATTCCTTTGTGTCACACATTGACCCACAAAGACAGATTCTACCAAGGACCCCACAGCCACCACACTTGCTAAGGAACCAAACAACAGAATACCTACCCAACAAGACATGACCCAATATTTACATCAAGAAACACTTCAACTATCATAACTCCAGATGCCTAGATCTCAGTGCAAAACAACAACCATGAATATCCAAGACAGTGTGCCTCCTCAGGAAGCCAGAAAGTCTATTGTAGTACTGTCTAAGAAAGGCACCTTGGCTGAAGCACAAAACACAGACTCCAAAATAGCAATTATGACTATGTTCAAGGACCTTAGAGATCTTATGAATAAGTACCTTCACAGAGGCCATGAAAACAGAAAAAGTTGAATAAAATAATAAAGACAACTCAAGATATTAATGTAGAATTTTACAGAATGAGAGAATCACCAAAGAAAATCCAAAGTAAAATAAAACTAGAAATGAAAAACTTAGAGGTCAAACAAAAACCTTCTAGGCAAGCCTTACCAATAGCCTTACTAATAGCCTCACCAATAGATTGCAAATTGTGGAAGAGAAAATGTCACATGTTGAAGACAAGGTAGAAGAAATGAGCAGCTAGTTAAAGAAAATGTTCAGTTTTAAAAAGAATCCAGGCATAAAATATTCTGGAAATCTGGGAAACTATGAAAACACTAAATCTATGAGTAATTGGTATAGAGGAAGAAGTGGAAACGTAGGCCAGAGAAACAGAAATATTTTTAAACAAATCTTAAAAGAAAATTCTCCCAATCTAAAAAGAAGAAGAAATGTCTAGCAAAGTACAAGAAGCATGCAAAACACCAAATAGAGAGGATCAGAAATAAATTCCCCATGACACATAATTATCAAAAACACTAACTGCACAAAACAGAGCAACAATCCAAAAGAGGATATTATAAGCTGCAAGGAAAAAAACCCAAAAAGTCACATATAAAGGCTGGCCTATTAGAATAACATACAACTTTTTAATGGAGACTCTGAAAGCCATAAGGGCCTGGGTGAATGGTTTATAAACTTGGGGAGACCATAGACAGAAGCCCAGACTGTTGTGGCCATCAGAATCATTAATCATAACAACAGAAAAAGAAACATCAGTGATAAAACTAAATTTAAGCAATTTATCTATGAATCTAGCTCCACAGAAAACTCTAGAAGGAAAACAGTCTGAAGAGGTCAAGTACACACAGGACATAAGGAATAAGTAATACAAAAACAGTAGATCAGAAAACTTGGAAATATACCCATGCCACAACAATAAAATAACAAGGAAAATAAACACTTTATTAATAATCCTCAGTGTTACTGCTCTCAATCCCCCAATAAAAAGACACAAACTGGCAGATTGGATTGGAAAGCAGGAGCCATCTTTCTAAGGTATCCAAAAGTACACCTCACCTTGAAGAATAGACATCACCTCGGGGTAAAAGGATGGGAAGAGATATTTCAAGCCAATAGACCAAAGAAGCAAGCAGGTGCAGCTATTTTAATACCTGACAAGATAGACACAAGACGAACTAATCCGAAGACATGGGGAAGGATACTACATAATGCTTATTATAGGAAAAATCTACCAAAAGGAGCAAATAATGATGCACAATGGGGGAAAAGACAGAATCTTCAACAGAAGTTGCTTGTTAAATTGGACGGCTACATAAAAAGAATGAAAATAGATCCATATTTATCTTCTTGCACAAAACCCAATTCTAAATGGATCCATGGCTGCAACATAGCAGCACATAGCCTGTGTTGGATAGTTTCGTGTCAGCTTGATAAAAGCTAACATTATCTGCAAGAAAGGAACCACAATTGATAAAGATACCTCCATCAGATCCAGCTCTAAGGCATTTTCTCAATTATTGGTTGATGGAGGCAGGCTCAGGCCTCCATGGGTGGTGCCGCCCCTGAGCTGGTTGGGTTCTATAAGAAAGCAGGCTGAGCAAGCCAGTAAGCAGCACCCCTCCGTGGCCTCTGCATCAGCTCCTTCCTCCAGCTTCCTGCCTTTTGAGAGCTCTTATGCTGACTTTTTTTTTGATATAGAAGTGTAAGCCACACAAACCCTTCCCTTCTTGCCTTGGTTTGTGGTCATGGTGTTGAATTGGAGCAACAGAAACCATAACCCGTAACTAGGACATAACCTGAATCTGACAGGAGAAAGTGGGGAATAGACTTGAACTCACTGGCACTGCAGAGGACTTTCTGAACAACACACAGATAGTTGTTGACAGGCACTAAGAGCAGAGATGAATCCAAACCTTCTGTATGGAAAAGGACACCTTCATTCTGACAAAGCAGTAGCATGCAGACTAGGAAAGCATCTTTACAATTATACATCTTAGAGACAGTGAATATCTAGAACACATGAAGTATTAAAACAAACACCCTCCCCAAATCTAAACATTAAGAAAACAAATCAACTACAAAATGTGGTACAGAACTAAACAGAGACTTTGTAAAAGTCGAAACATAAATGATTGAGAAACTCTTACATAACGTTCAGTTTCCTTAGTCATCAGGGAAATGCTAATTGAAGGCACTTTGAGATTCCATCTTGCACCAGTCAGAAAGGCCAACATCCATAGAACAAACGACAGCGCCTACTGGTGAGGGAAGTAAAACAGTTATTCATAACTCATGGGAGTGCAGTCTGATGTGCCCACCACGGAAATCAGTATGTTTTTCCTCAGGAAGCTGGAACCCAATACCAAGAACCAAAAAGACCACTTGAGCATATACCCAGAGGACTCTCCATCATCCTTCTGCTGATATCCGTGTATCCACGGCCATTGCTGTTCTATTCATAATGCCCATGAACTGGGACAAAGCCTAGGTGTCTATCAACTGATGGATGCATAAGAAAAATGTGGCACATTTACAACAATGGGATATCATTTAGCTGTTAAGAAAAATGAAATGATGAAATGGGCAGGTAAATGGATAGAGATAGGGGGAAAAATCATCCTGAATGAGGTAACCCAGAGCTTAGAAAACAAATGTTATACATACATTTTTTTCTAATATGTGGATGTTGGTTCTTAAGCTTTCAATATGCATGCTAAAATCCAAATTACCACAGAGGCTAAGGGACTAGTCAGGAGGAGAGGATCTTCCGTGAAAGGGAAAATAGAATATAATGTCCTGGAGAGGTAAAGAGAAAATTAGGAGTATTAAGTAGGAATGTGAATGGAAGAAAAGGGAAATGGAGGAAATATGGGGAGGGACAAGAAACACCAAAGGTCATTTGAAAAGCCATATAGAGGCTGCGTGCTCCAGTCGGTCGGAGTTAACCGCCTCCACAGCCCGGCACATGCCTCAACTTAGGGAAGATGGTGGGCCGGAACAGTGCCATTCCCGTGGGCGTGTGCGGTGCCCTCTTCATCCCAGATGCATCTACCTTGATCACAAAAGGCAGAGTGACCCCAACTTCAAGAACAGGCTCCGAGAAGGAAGAAAGAAACAGAAGCTTGCTAAAGAGAGAGTTGGGCTTTCCAAATTACCTGACTTAAAAGATGCAGAAGCTATTCAGAAATTCTTCCTTGAAGAGATACAGCTTGGTGAAGAGTTATTAGCACAAGGTGAATACGAGAAGGGTGTAGAGCATCTGACAAATACAATTGCTGTGTGGGCAGCCTCAGCAGCTGCTGCAAGTGTTACAGCAGACTCTTCCGCCACCAGTGTTCCAGATGCTTCTGACCAAGCTTCCAACCATTAGTCAGAGTACTGTAAGTGCTCAGAGCTTGGCTGAAGATGATGTGGAATGAACAGATACCAACACGATAAAATCTCAGTTAAAAATGATTTAACCATTAGCTTGGAAGCTGAGCAGCTCTGGGGGAATAAGGGCAAATATGTTTGTCATGAACTGTCCTACACTGAAGTCTACCAAAGTGAATGTGTACTTTGAGTAGATCCATTGTCTGTTCTATTTATTTTTTTCCAGTGAAAAGTATTTTGATAGAACTTTTCATTTTATAAATATACTAAGTTAATCAAAAAAAGAAAAGCCATATGGAAACTTGTAACTTTAGAAGCTTCCTAAAATATTTACATATATAGAAGGAATTAGAATAGACTCATCAAATACTGGGGGACACAATGCCCCTAGACATCTTTTTCCACCAACTAAAATATCCAGTGCCAGGAATGGGTTACATATTGTTGAATCATTAGCCAAAGGGGTCACATGGGAACTCGTCAAATATCATAGATTATTGCCATGTTATCGGTTGCTTTCCACAACCATATAGTAAGGCAGTATTGCTGAAGACAATGTTTATTTTATCGATCATGGTGAAGGTAAGCTAGTGCCTAATATAAGGTTCATCCATACTAACTAGGATTCATGGTGCTAAGGTTCTCTGCATGCTACCAGAGGAACCATCAACCCACTACAAATACTGTGACCTACAACAATGACTTATCTGCAAGATATACTGGCACAATAATGGCACAAATGATATAGGAGTAACCAGTCACTTTCTGATTGGATTTAAGATCTACTTCATGAGATGACACCCATACCTGATGCTGCTAAACTGACCAAGAACATGAAACTAGACAGGCTATTGACCTAGAAAAAAACAAATACCACTATACTGCTAAAGGAACATAGCAATAAAATGATTCCTGATGACATTCTGCTATAGCCATAAATCAGTGCTTCACTCAGCCATCAAAAGGGAAACTTCATGCACTATATGGGAACTAACACAGAGATCCAAAACTACACAATGTGCAGAGAGTGAGAGACGCTGGAGCACTGAGTCCTGAATGAGATGCCTGTTGTAGAAGGTTTCCTGGGCCCATTTGGTCCCCAGGTTTGGAACATGGCCTACAGTGGCTTTTGTCCCCCAAAGAAATGAATCAGATGCTTATATTAACTTCATACTGTTTGACTCATGTCTCAAGTACATTACTAGCTAGCTCTTTCATCTTAATTCAACCCATTTCTAGTAATCTACCTGCCATGTGTCCCAGCCCGTGGCTCACCTGGATTCCTCACATGTCTCTTCTTTGGGGGTTGGATGGAGACTGGCTAACTCCGCCCTTCTCCTACCTACCTGTCCTCTGATCCTCCTCCCAGTTCTACGGTGCTCCACATAGACCAAAACAGCTCCTTTATTTACAGCATACAGAGAACATTCCACCACAGATGCCGACCTGAAACCCTACTCCTCAAAGCTCAGGGATCTGTGCAGAAGAAGAGAGAAAGATTGTAAGACCCAGAGATAATGGATGACTCCAAGGACACATTATCTTCTAGACACAGCAGGACTGATGCACATATGAACTCACAGAAACTGGCTGCATGTAGAAGGCCTGCACAGGTTCAAACCACACAGGGTCTCAGCACCAAGAGAGGTGTGTGGATGTAGAGTCTTATCCCTAACCAATAATTACTTGCAACTGATACATTCTGGCAAAGGAAAAATTAAGTTTTACCAATGGAATCTCACTGGATATACTAACTACACCTCAAGGCAGGCTCTATTCCTGTGATTAGGTAGCCATAACCAAATGAATTCCATGGTTGTTGTTGCTGCTGTTATTGTTTGTTTAATTTTTATTTTTTGGTATTTTGTGTGTGTGTGTGTAGTTCTGTTTTGGCATTTTTGGTTTTGGTTTTACAGGTTTTTTGGGGGGTGTATATGTAGTTTTTGTTTGGGCATTTTTGGCTTTGGTTTTGCAGGTTTTGTGTGTGTGTGTGTGTGTGTGTGTGTGTGTGTGTGTTTTAAGAGAAAGAGAGATAAACACAATTGGATAGGTAAGGAGGTAGAGAGATCTCAGAAGAGTTAGGGTAGGGGTAAGAAACATAATCACAATATACTGCATGTAAAAATTTTAATAAACAAAGAGTATAGGAAGTGTGTAAACATTCAGATCATAGCAGTCCTCTGCTGCTGGCCCCTAGATTTGTGTGGCCTGTGGAGGGAACATGATTGGAGCTTGGGGTTTGCCTTACACATAGTTGACTACAAGAAGAACAGTAGTCAAGCTGATGTGAAGAGCTGTCCAGTCCTTTGTTTGAGACTTCGATCATATTTTACTTTTGTTGGCAAGAGCTAACATTAGAGAATCCAGTTTGGGGCAAAGGGGATGTGGGATTAGACTGTTGAAGAGGAGTCAGAAGCCTCACCTGCTCAGTCACCTAGAGGCCTGTTTACCTGTAGCACATTTTGTCAATGATTTGATATCTGTATGTCTCTCATTTACAGAAACTTCTCTGTCTGCTTTCAGCACTCATTAATAAAGAGATAAATGACCACAGGAAACACTAGTGAGACAATGAGAAAAACCAGTCACGTTTATTCTCTGTGAATAAAGTGAAGTCTTGTTAGAGACAACTGACATAGTAAAATGTAAGGGGACCAAGTTGCCAAGGAGTCAAAGCATCATGTAATAGTATATGCTGAAAGCATCATGTAACAGTATATGCTGAGGTTACATGTTTCACTGTTTTTAATTAGGCATTAACAAAAAACATACATTGGTGTTCAATTTGTTGTTGAAAATAATTTTTCCTGTATGTCACAACACTGTGTTTATGTGGTTTAACACTATTTAGTCTTCCTGCACTTGTGGTTATTTCTTTTTCCAGGGTGATGACAGTTTGCAAAGACCCCCAAGCATCGCTGTTCTGTTCACACACATGCACTTCTTTGTATACCATATTGGTTCAGTTGTTTGTATCTTGATTTAAAAAAATATTAAAATAGATGTTTGATTACTACCAGTTTTGGTGCCAGGTTTCAAGAACACTATTGCAGAAACTTGCATAAATATATATATATATATATATATATATATTTGCATGATTATCTTGTAAAACAAAATTTCTCTTATGTACAGATCACTTGAAAAACTGAATGTTGATGGAAATTACATTACTTCTTTTCCACCTGGGATTTTAAAGCTTGACTTGACCAAACTCCAATTTGATAACACGTTCACTAATTATCACTTTTGGATAGAGAATTGCTGGAATAACCCCCAGCGACTGACTCACATTTGTGCTTTGTTCATTGTCAAAAACAATCTACATAAAGTTTATGATTTAATTCCAAAGAAAGTTCAAAAGTACCTAAGAAGGTGAGTAATTTCAAACATGCTGTTTATCAAAAGCACGTTTCTAAGTATTTCGTTAACACACATACACACATGCACACACACACACACACACACACACACACACACACACACACATGCATGCACTCAGTTCTTCCTTTACCCACTCTTGCTTCAGTATACTACTGTGCTCTAAATTAGTCCCATTTTATAACATTCTCCAGGTATTCCTGAAGTTCAGTGATGGTGGACATTATCTATGCATCTGTTAGTTAAACCTCCTCTCTGAATTACTAAGTACACAAAGTGATTCCTTTCCAAAATCGTTTAATCCCAAGGTATATGCTTTACTTCATTCTACTCTGAGAGACACTAGGAGTAGATCAGAAATCAGGCATTTTTTTTTCATCAAGAATCACCGAACAATTAGCACTTTGTTACCCAATCCCAAGACTAGGGCCTTAGGGTCCACTCAGATGTTATATAACTATTTTGACCATGTAAGTAAAGGAAATCACCATCATCATCGCTGAGACTATGGATTGAACAAATATGTCTAAGAAAAATAGTTTCCTGGGAGTATGTAAAAGACCAATATTGACTCAATAAAGGCATATATAGCATAGATTTGACCTTGTTTGTCCCTCAGAGAATGATGTGCCAAAGTCCTTATCTCCAGGGTGCTGCTACTGGGAGATTAACAGCATTTAAGAGGTGAAGTCTGGTGAAGGGTTCACAGTTCCTGGGAGAGCATGCCCTTTAAAGAAACTGTGAGGGCCCCGTTCCTTTTGTTCCATAAATGAGTGGCTTTGCTCTACCACTGACTCCCAACCATGATATGAGAATATGGTTCAGTATCAGTGTGCTTGCATAGTATTCAGAAAGGCTTGGGTTTAATCCGAAGTCTCTCAAAAGGGCAGGAGGATCCCAGCTTCACTTTTAAGTGATAATGCACTGTGCACATATACTTTTGCTTTAGAAAACAAGCTCCTTGCACACACATTTAATCTGTTGTTCCGCTGTATTAGGATTTACATTTTGACTTAATAGTAGGTGCCTTATCTGGATGTAAACTCAATGAAAACCAAGTATTAATTTTTACATTAGTAGAAACTCAAATGTCCACTTGATGTCTCTTTTCAGCACATCCAGATGTGACTGGTGTCATGGTCCCAAGTTTGGTGAAGGTTTTCGCATCATCCGATCCTGCAATATGTTTGGAGCATCTCAGATTCCTATTATGTTCCGTGTCTGTTCTTCTCCCTGCTACCTGGATATCAGGAAAAGCAGTTTTGTTTTAGAAGGTTTTCCTAGTAGAAGAATCATTCTAAATACAGACTGGGTAACAGAAAGGAGAGTGAGCGATGTTTCATTTTATTTGTGAAGTCTACAAACATCTACATCTGAGTAACTAATCTCTTAGAGCACAGGTCATGTGTGGAAACCTGAAGGTCTTCTCCGTGAGTTCTCTCTGTGATCCTCCTCCTCATGAGAATGTGATCGTTAGGAATCATTGCAGAACTGTGATTCAAGGACTGAAAAAGACCTTTGGAGTTCAGTAAGAATCTTGTTCATTTCCCGGAGAACACATTACGGTAAGAAAGAAAAATGTTCAAAACGTTTGCAGAAAGGGCTGCATCTTACATCTTGTCTTGAACTCATATTCAGTGACAGGCTGGCAGCTTGAAGCCATCACAGAGAACTCTGTTGCATGAGGCTGCAAAGTTTCGTATCCAGGTATGCAATGCCAGTTTGCACATTTATGTGAAAACCTGTCAAGTGCCGACCATCTCAGTTGGTTTTCTTTTGAGAATAAAAGATTCATTTCAAATCCAGTTTTTTGAATTGGTTTCCCCACCTCTTAGAGAACTAGTATACTCTCCCATGGTTACCTTGGCCTTTAGCCCACAAAGCTGAGAGTAACTCCACAGACCAGCACTGAATTTACCATGGCCTTAGATAACAACAAAACAAGAAAGCAGAACTCACACAATGGCGCTGCAAAGCAGGGTCCACCTAAAGGGGAACTTGGTTTATTTTGAAAGCTGCAGAGATGACTCAGCAATTAAGAGCACTTGTTCCTCTTGCAGAGGACCCAGGTTCCCAGTTTCCACATGGTAACTCTGATTCCAGGGAATCTTCTAACCTCTGAGGGTACCAAACATGCATGTGGTGTACATAGATACATGCAGGCAAAATACTCAGACACATAAAATTAATTTTTAAAAAAGTTAAAGACTTATGGTTGGTTTAAATAAGAATGACCCCATAGACTCATATGTTTGGATACTTGAGGAACTGTTTGGGAAGGATTAGGAGGTGTGGCCTTGTTGGAGGAGGTGTGTCACTGGTCTAGGGGGAGCAAGCTTTGAGGTTTTAAAAACTATGTGCCCTGCCCAGTAAGCTTGCTTGCTGTTGGAGATGTTAGCTCTCAGCTGTTCCTGTGCCAAGCCTTCATTCCAATTTCAGACTCTAACCCTCTGGAACCATAAGCCCAATTAAATACTGTTTAAAAAGAATTTGCCTTGGTCATGCTGTTTTATCATAGCAATAGAAAAGCAACTCAAGCAGCCACTGTGCAGCTTCCGAGAACCATTTCTGCACCCTTTGGTCTCTCCAAGGCCAGTAGAGCTGGGTTTTTTGTCCAGAGTTTCCCTGAACAAAAGGTGAACACATATTTTGATATAAAATTTAAAATGACACATAACTATTTCACATATGGCATGGGCTTTGTGTGCTGTTAATTCAATCTAAAACAGTGATAATTAAATTTAATGAAATGAACTGATTTATATTTCAGTTATTATAATTAGAGGTTGTCATAAAGAATAAACTATGTCAAATGTGTGTATTGTTTTAAGAATATTTGAATTAAAGAAAAAATAACAAAGCAATATCATTTGTAAGAGGTTTATTTTTAGTTATATGTTTGTGTGTTGTGAGGGGAGTCTTTGCTTATGGGTATAGATGCTCACAGAGGTTAGACACATGGGGTCTCCTTGGTCCTGGAGTTTCAGGCAGTTGTGAGCTATCCACCATGGGTACTGGGAGGCAACATGGGTCATCTCTAAGAGTAGTACATTCTTTGAACAGCTGATCCATTTTCAAGTCCTTCCAAATACTTTTTTTTGATTATGGGCTTTAATAAACAGAGATGTCAGAGTTTGCTGAGTAGTATATATACTATACTCTCTAGGAAAATAAACTATTTATAATAAGAGAAATAACTACCATATTGCTCATTGAATCCAGAAAAGGATTTTGACAACATGGTAACAAATTAACTCAGTTAGCATATGATATACCTATAGTCAGAAAATAAGGTAAAAATAACATATGATTAGGTCTCACTGGTGTTTAATTTTTTCACGATCATGGCTTCCCTGAAATATGTTTTAAGGGAAGAAATATGAATTGTTTGGTTTTAAAACTAAAAATTGCCCATGCTAAGCAAGCTCTCTACCCTCAGATATGTCCCTAGCCCTCTGTTTACATTGACTTTGAGACTGGGTCTTTCTAAGTTGCTCATACTGGCCTTGAACCCAGGCAGCCTTGAACCTGTTACCTTCCTGCTTCAGCCTTGGGAGTAGCTGGGATTACAGGCTTCTACTACTTGACTATTGAGATTTAGCTTGAATACCTGGGTAGAAACTGATGATAGACAATAACGTTTTGAGGGAAAAGAAAGTTATTACAGAGACACTATAGAAACAGATATATTCAGTCATGGGAACAATGTGACATGTACTTGGAGTTGTGTCATTATGGTCAGTACCAACCATGTTACAAAGATTCTGTATAGATCTGCAAAGCAATCATAATGTACAGACATATTTATTGTATAAATTTTAAATCATTAAGCCTAAGAAGTAGATCTACCCTGTGTTGGGAGCTGCCGCACCTTAAAGATGGCGCTGGCTCCTGTTCCCCGCCTTCCTGATGGCGAATGCTTCTAGTAATAATTAACTCCATCCATGGGATGTGCTGAATTGACTAGTTTGCTTCCGTGTGCGTGGCCCTATGGTGAAGGCCCACGCGGCATTAGCTGAGTGAAGGACTTGGGCTTAAAACTGGCTGCACAGGTTGGGAGAAGGAACTACTACTGCAAGGGGCTACTACTGCAAGAAGTATCTGTAACAATAAAGGACCTGGTCAATTACCACAGAAGAATCCTGGTGTCATGTCTTTTCCTGCTGGATGGGACCGGGCGCGGCGCAACCCTGTAATGCCAACACCCTCTGAAAGCCAAACATCATCAACATGTATATTGCTCACATGCATTTATATAAATCATTACTGTGCTTTAAATGGAATTATTTCCATTTTCAGAATCATCAACACTGCAACAAATAAAACTACACTCCAATTTTAGACCTAAAGTTCTAAAACTTTAGAAATAAAAGAAATACACAGGGCCTTTAAGAACTTAGTTCAGTAATAGTATTTGCAGATCATGAGGCACGATGTTTAATTGCAAGTAGTACATCAAGAAAAAAAAAATCTATGCAGGTAAAACTAATCATCTCCATAGAGTTACAGGGCAAAACAACACCATCAGAGTGTAACTGTTCTAGGCTGCTTACCAGGGAATCGTGATTTAAAAATGACAGGAACACATTTGAAGTAACAAAGGGAAATGTATTGTTTTGTGCAAGTGTCCACAGGCAGGATAGTCAAGCTCAGCCTCTGTCATTAAGGTATTAATCAGTTTTCCTGTCTGCCTGTCATTGACTCTTAGCAACAATTAAATCTGCCTTCTACTCAAGTGGTTTACTTACATTCTTGTTTCTGTGATAAAACTCTGAGTCCAGCAGGCTAAGAAGCGCAAAGCAATTAGAATGCCCACATGAGTTCTGTCTTTCAGATATTCTTGGTTTATTCACACAAACATTCCTTATTCTACCAAGCTAATATAAAAGTTAAACATACATCTCTCACCAAGTGGGGAATAGTTTGTTGAGCATGAATCTGCTGATATGGGGTTCCACTGGGAAATCTTCTCTGCTTAGAACACTTCAAAAGTTTTGCAGGCTCAACCCATATCAGGAGGATGGTGTTGATGAAGGTCCAGAAGGTCCTTGAGCATATTGCCCAGAGGTTATCGTGGGCAGGTAGGCATGAATGAACTCAGTAATAGTGCCATAGGTTCAAAGGTCTCCAAAGCCAGGGCCACATACAGAGGCCGGTCTCAAAAATCCTCTTGCCAGTGGGCATCAGTAAAGTTGACAGTAGAATAGTATTGCAATCCTAGGGGCCACCTCCAAAATTCCTAGTTTTTTCTTGCACTATCAGGACTCACAGTTTAGGGCTAGTTCGCTAACACATCGGTGCTATCTTGGGGTTAGTTCATTACCCTATCTAGGCCCATTTTGGGCTTGCCTATTTCTGAGCCACCTTGTAGCAGGCTCTTATCTTACAGGCACTACATTATTCCCAATTACATAAAGTTTTCAAGTAATACAAAATTGTCTTATTTATGTTTCTAATGCTGATCTAAAGTGATGTGGGGAGGAAGGGAACTATTTAGCTTACACTTTAAAGTCATAGTCCAACACTGAGGGAAATCAGATCAGGAAGTCCAGGTGAGAAGCAGGAAGCAGGCTTGCTTGCTATTGATACCAAGTACTACCTCTAACCAGGAAACTCACAGGCAAGAAAGGACCAAGGACTGCATAATCCATATAATATTGCTTGATAGCTCACTCAGGCTCCTGCTTTGCTAGCTTTCTGATACAACCCAGGACTACCTTTTCCAAGGAATGGTGCCACCCATGTGAACTGAGCATCCTACATCAATTAACAAGACAATCCTCCCTATATGTACCCACTGGCCAGCAATTAAAGCTACCTAGAACATTCAGAAAACAATAATGGCCAATGATAATTCTGAGTTCATTTACTAGAATCTTAAGAACCTCTGAGAGACATATACCATTTATCTTAACTGTGATAATGTGAAACACGTCGGGGTGATCTCCAATGAGTCAACTTGAGTCACCTGTTCACACAGTTAGGGTTTATTGCTGTGATGAAACATGACCAAAAGCAACTTGGGACAGAAAGTTCACTCATAACAATTCATCATCAAAAGCAATGTGAGCAGGAACACATGCAGGGCCAGAACCTGGAGGCAGGCACTGATGCAGAGACCATGGAGAAGTAATGCTTACTAGCTTGCTCTGCATGGCTTGCTCATCCTGCTTTCTTAAAGAACCACCAACCCAAGCATGGCCCCACTCACAATGGCCTGGGTCCTCCCCATTGATCACTAATTGAGAAAATGCCTACAGGCTTGCCTATAGCATGATCTTTTGGAGGCATTGTCTCAGCTGAGGCTCCCTCCTCTCAGATGACTATAGCTTGTGTCAAGTAGACAGACATAAAGCTAGCCAGTACACCATAAAAATAACTATCACTTTCTAGATAGAGTGCCATGACTGGCTATGCCTGAGCCATAGGCTCATTTCTAGAATTGAGAAAGGCAAGATAAACCTCTTCTTAACATGGGTACTAGATTCTTCACAAGAAAATTGTTCCAGAATTAAAACCTGGAAGGGGGAAGTTATCTGGGGGTTGCTAACATCTAGAACTGTGGAAGACCTTTGAACTTACTAATAGCCAATAAGTTGCTACATATAACAATAAGACAAAAAGAGGAACTATATTAATCGAATAGCTACTGCAATCAAAATTACATTTATTCTTATTATGATTCTAAGAATTGTCTGCTCGTAATATTTGTACATGCATGCAAATATATACTTGAAGTTATTCATTATAAGAATGCAAGCATAAAAAGTCAAAAACATTAGGTTTTCATCAAGGTGAAATGTGTTAAATCCATTCAAGGCAATATTGGTTGGCACCCTAAGACTTGAAGTTTTTCCTAATAAGGAAAGATATCTATTAACCATTTTTTTTAATGTACCAGGTAATATAATCTCAAAACTCAAAATTCAAAAAAGCCTAAAGGATTGTTCATAATTAGCATCAATTGTCATCTTGACAGAATAACCTGGAAGTGAAATCTAGGCAAGTCTGTGAAGGAGTTTTGTAAGAAACACCTCATTGTGGCTATGCTCACACACTGAGCAGAAAGTCAGCTGAGTCCCAGCACCCATCACTTTCTACTTCCTGACTGTAGATGAAATCTAACGATCTCCCTCACGCTCCTTCTGTTATCTATGCCCTCACTGCCATCATGGACCATATCCTTAAAATCTGAGCTCAGCTCCTTTACTTGCTTTTCTGGCTAATTTGATGTCAACTTGACACAAGCCAGAGTCAGTCATCGGAGAGGAAGAAGCCTCAATTAGGAAAATGCCTCCATAAGATCCAGGTGTATGGCAATTTCCTAATTACTGGTGTAGCACAAATTTGAATTGTACTGAAAGAGATTCGGAGCCAGATATTGGGGAAAGGTTGAAATATTAGAGAGAGGAAACACCACCCAGCTATCTTCCAGCTTCCTCAGCCTTGCTCCTAGTCAATTCTAATTGCTGCTGATTTCCTAAGCCTGCCTTAAATACCTTCTTTGCCCAGCTGTATCCCATCCAGGTTAGGATTAAAGATGGGAACTATTCTATTTGGTAGTCACCCTTGAACTCACAGAAACAAAGAAAGTTCTGTTTCTGGAGATGTGGGATTAAGGGTGTAGGTCACCACTCCCAGGCTTTCCCTGTGCTGGGATTAAAGGTGTGTACCACTGAAGCCCAGCTGTTTGGCCTTGTACTCAAAGATCAAGAAATTCCTGAGCTGTATCTCCCTAGTTTTTGTGTGTTCATCTCTTGATATTTCAGGTTTTATTAAATATGTAACATCTCACCACATAGTGGGGTGGCAGGCAACCTATTGTGGGTGGTGCCATCTCTGGGCTAGTGGTCCTCAGTTCTATGAGAAAGCAGGCTGAGCAAGCCATGGGGAGCAAACCTGTAAGCAGCACCCCTCCACAGCCTCTGCATTCAGCTTCTGCCTCCAGCTTCCTGCCCTGCTTGTGTTCCTACCCTCATGCTTTTAATAATAAAGTATTATACGGAACTATGAGTAAAATATTTTCCTCCCAAAGTTTTTCTTTGGTCATGGTGTTTCATCCCAGCAACAGAAACCAAGTAATAGTTGCTTTAGTTAGATATTTTGGTACAGCAATAAGAAGTTACTGATAAAAGCATACACCATAAAAATTCTTTGTTGAATCTGAAAGCAAAGCATTTGCTTCCCTGTGGCAGCCTGAGCTCTCCCAAGCCACTTGTGATCTTCCAGGATAGTTTATGCGTATTAAGCTAATGTGTAGATTCATTTATTCATTATACTATTAGCATGGTGTACATTCCCTTCTGCACCTTTCCATTCAGCACTGTTAATGAGTTAGCTCCTCGTACATGAGATCATATTCCTTCTTTAGTGACCATTCCACTGAGTAACAAAGGGTTTTTTCGTCAGACCATCACTGTGGTGGTTTGAATGACAATGGTCCCCATAGGCTTATATGTCTGTCTAGTAAGTGGAACTGTTTGAGAAGGTTAAGAAGGCATTTGCTGGAGGAGGTGTGTCACTGAGGTGCAGGCTTTGACGATTCCAAGCCAAGCCATCCTAATTATCTCTCTCTGTATCCAGCTTGTGGATCAGACATAAGCCCTCAGCTACCACTTCAATGCCATCTCTGCCTGCCTCTTATGCTTCCCACTGTAATGGTCATGGACTCTTATTATTATTATTATCATCATTATTATTAATTACATTTTTTCATTTGCTTTACAAACCAACCACAGTTTCCCCTCTTCTCCTTCCATCCTCCCCACCTCCCATCTACCCTTCTCCAGCCACTTCTCCACCTTTTGGTTTTCATTCAGAAAGGGGCAGGCCTCCCACAGGCATCAACAAAGCATGCCATACCAAGCTGAGGCAGGACCAACTTCCTCCCCTGTATCAAGGTTGGGCAAGGCAAACTAGCACAGGAGGATGGGTTCCCACAAGCCAGTTCAAGAGCCAGGGACAGGTCCCGATCCCACTGCTGGTAGCCTGACAGATACACCAAGCAAAACCGACTAACACATGGTCATGGACTCTGGTCCTCTGAAATGGTAAGTCAGCCTCAATAAACTGTTCTTTATAAGTTGCTTTGGTCATGACATCTCTTCACAGCAATAGAAAAGAAACAAGACAGTGACTAACAAACTTGTAACTTTCTGTAAATTCTTACTATGAGGGGAAAAAGAGTTTGCATTGACTTACCCTACCTGAAGCGAAATAGATGCATGTTTATATTTGATTGGGAGTTGGAGGAATATATATGTTTTTACTCATGTTTTGAATAGGTAGTGCTAACATGTAATTCCCAGCTCAGAAAATACTTAAGAGGGAAGAATGGTTTGCCTTATAGTATTTTTTTTTAGTGGTCAGTAGTGAAAAGTGTTGACCAGCATCTTTATTTTCTTATGTGCCAAGTGCTCATAACTATGTGGCCATATGTATAAGAATCTTACTTAAGTAAATCCTTGGAGTTTTAGGTGTTTTGGGGGTTTGGTGATTTGGGTATTATTATTATTATATCATTTAGGGGTTACATTAGCATCATTTGGAATCTTGTTGAAAATGCAGATTCTCAAACCTACACTAACCACAACCATTGGGTGTTACCCTGAGTAATCACCTTAACTCTTCAGTAGATTTTATAGTTGAGAATGACTGGTTAGAATGTTGGTTAGATAAAAGCTGCAGGTGTGTAATGTAGATAGTACAGCTCCAAGGCTACAAACAGGGTCCATAGAAAAAAATCTAGTGTATCAAAAGCATGGCCTCCTCCTCCTTCCCTCCCGCACTCCACCTCCTCCTTCTTCTTGCTCCTCCTCCTCCTCTTCCTCTCTTCTGCTACAGGTATAATTCTACCTCTACAGCTTCAATTCTAAGTTCTAATTTATACTAGTTTCTCATTCCTTCTGCTCTCGTTCTAATTCTTCTCAGTTCTAACCCTCTAGCTTCTTTCCAGTTCTAATTTTCTTCCAATTCTCTTCATGGCTATATACACATTTCTAACAGAAGACTCCTTGCAATAATAAGAAAAGTTACAAAGCTACCTCCAAAGGTCATAGCACATTCCTTGAATAGACAATAAGGAGCAAAGCCATTTACTGGTAATGCGTAGGTGGGGACATGGTGCTTGGCACTTTCCTGGGCAGCGGCTGGTTATCTGCCAAACTCTTAGTGAACAAATAATTGGCATAACATCTTAGGTTGCTTTGTGCTAAATAGCCTTGGTTCTACAATAGGCCTCTGGGAAAATGTCCTTGTGTGTGTTTTGTGGAAGTTAAACTTTATGAGGCCTTTTCAGAGACATTTAGTTTTGTTTGAAATTGTTCTAAAGTTGTCTATGAGCCAGTTGTCTGTAGCTTTTCTTAGACTGGGGGAGCAATTGTTATTTTCTTATGTTAGACTGAGTAAAGAAACAAGATAGGGCTTCTAAGGATCTTACAGTACTTGTGGAATAATAGATGTAGTTATAAAGCATGTTCTAGTGTATTTCCATTTATCAAAATTATATGACTTAATGAGAAGTCATCTTCCTGACTATCCATAAATATATGTGCCCATAAGACTGAGATGTAATCATGAGATCACATATATACATTACATGAAAATGCATGGTAATGGAGAGATTCCATAGCTGATTTTGCACATGTGGAATTATAGACAGAAGCAATGCAGTTTTTCACAGTCCATGGCCTTGCAAGCCTTGCCTGACAGGGTTTCTCCATCAGAGAATTATTCATCTGGTGGGTTGGCAGCTGAATTGTCAATTACTATTTGCTGTAACTTTGTCATGGCACTCAACAGCTCATGACAGACTTTATTATCTTCTAATTAGGCTCAGCTGGTTGCTGATAGCAATGAAACACTTTAAAAATAACCTAGATGACTCCGAGGTTAAGAGCACTGGCCCCACAGAGGTCTGTAATTCCAATTTCAGACACTCTGATGACCTCTCACAAACTCTGCTGACCCTGCATTTATGTGGTAAACAAACATACAGACTAGTAAAATATTTGTCCAAATAAATAAGTAAATAAAATGCTTTTTTTGTTGTAATAGGTTTCTGGCCCAGACTTTTGGGTCTAGACCAGAGATTTGACTGACAGTCCCACAGAATCACAGAATCACATAGATGCTTATATTAATTTTATGCTGATTGACCTAGGGCCCAGTCATATAGCTTGCTAACTCTTTGCCCTTAAACTAACCCACTATTCTTATCCTGTTTAGCCATGTGGCTTGGTTCTTTTTCTTAGAGCAGCATTTCAGCTTATTCCTCTTCATCATCCCCTGGCATCTCTGTGGCATCTGTCTTCTGCTCTGAGATGTTCCCAGAGTTTTCTTAGTCTGGTAGCTCCACCCACACTTCCTGTCTGCCTTTGGCCAATCAGCATTTTTATTAAACCAGTAGGCGGGACAATTATTTACAATGGAACAGAATACAATCCCCCTACATATTTTATAACAACAACAACAAAAAAAAACTTTTTTAAAAAAATCACCTGTAACAGTTATTTAGTTCTAACCCTGTGGTTTTCCTGAGCTAATTACTTAGTCAAATATGGTGGCACGTGGGAGGCAGAATCTCCATTTCCTGCAAAGAAATGTTTTTGTTTTTGAGACATGGTATCTACACTTATCTGTGGGTATAAGAATAAGATTTAGACCCCAAGGATCCAGCAATACCACTATTGGGCATATACCCTAAAGGTGTACATTCATACTCCAAAAGCATTAGCTCAACTATGTTCATAGCAGCATAATTCTTAATAGCAAGAACCTGGAAACAACCTAGATGCCCCTCAACTGAAGAATGGATTAACTACTCAGCAGTAAGAAAAATGATATCCTAAAATTTTCAGGCAAATGAATGGATTTGGAGAATATCCTCCTGAGAGAGGTCTCACAAACTCAGAAGGATAAGCAGAAGCAGAGGATGTACTCACTCACTAGTGGACTTTAAGCAAAAACATTCTTTTTTCATTTAAAGATGATGGATGAATAAAGTGATTTAAAACACACACACATACACACCCACCCCCCCCACACACACACAAATATCTGATTTGACTATAAAAGGGTTGCTTAGCAGAAATTTGTGGTGGCCATAGTGCATCCATGGGCATTAGCTGTGATCTACTGTGCTTTCTTCATCTGTAGCTGAGCCTAACCTGGCTTCGGGAGCTTTAAATTTTATTTTTTATGTTTCATGTATTTTAGAAAAAAAGAAGTTTTATTACTGTATGGGTTTTTTTGTTTTGTTTTGTAGCTATTCTGAATGTTTTGTTTTTTAATATAAAGTTTGATATTGATTTTCAGAAAACAATGAAAAAAGGAAAAAATAAATAAAAAATAAAAAAGAATAAGATTTAGAATCTAGTTAGGAATTAATGAAGTGATAAAAGTGGATTCTTTTTTAAGGTCCATGACCTTGCTAGCCCTGGGAAGATGGCTAGGGTTCCAGACCAGGCATGATTCCTATAAGTGGGCCTTAAGTCCAACTAGACAGCTGTTGGTTACCACCAACATGTGAGCATAACTATTGTATCTTTATGCATATTTTGCCATGATGGTCATTGCTGTGGTTCATAGATGTTGTAGCTGGTCAGGGTTGTGGAATTACTTTCATCCCTTAACAACTTACCTAATATTTTCTGGACCCATAGAAGCTGGACCACAGGAAAGAGGTTTTCAGGTCATATACATCTCAAATCATCTAAATCTTGTATCCTAAGTGTGTGGTATCTTCAACAATATGGGTCTCAACATCTGAGAGGCAACCAAGGAGTCCAACAATAATCTACGTTGTTTAGGGAGTCACTTAGGCCACCCTGAACATCTATTTGAAAGGAGGTTTCTCATGCCTGGTACTGGGCTTTGTGTTAGTCTGTGGTTCTTGGAGGGGCTTTGCCAGCCCAAGAGACTTAACATTCTTTAATGTATACACACACACACACACACACACAGAGAGAGAGAGAGAGAGAGAGAGAGAGAGAGAGAGAGAGAGAGAGAGAGAGAGAGAATAATTCTAAGTAAATATAAGATAATATGATTCCTTGAGACTTTATCAAACAGCCTTGGTCCCCTTCCTTCTGCATTGCTCTCCTATCATCTCCCCAGCTGGAGGCCCCTCCCCATTATTCTGTTTTCCATTTCATATTTCCTGTCTCATGCTGTTTTCCTCCCAGATGTGCCTCCATGGTATGTTTATACTTTCTTGGTTTCTGTGGAAGATCCATGTTGTATACTCATCCTAAAGATTGAACTAAGACCTTTGAACAAAAGAGAACAGGCAAAGTTTGTCCCTCTGGGTCTGGTTACCTCACTCATATAACCTTCCCAAGGTCCATTCATTTACTTTTAAATTCCATGATCTCATATTTTAGTGGATACTTGGATAGTATTCCCTAGGGTATATGCACCACATTTTCACTATCCATTCATCTGGTGAAGAACATTTAGGTTACTTCTATTCCCCAGCCACTGTGAATAGAGCAGCAATAAACATGGGTGAGCAAGAGTTTGTGGAACAGGATGTCTTTAGGACAAGGAGTAGACTAGCTCAGTCATATGGAGAGGCATTTTTTTAAGTTTATCCACACTGAAGACTGAAATCTTTGCCCAAATCCACACTCATCTTTCTTTGATGTCAAGAGACATTTCTGACATTAAGATCTTTAGACATATCCAGAAGCTTAAGACTTTGTCTCTGTGATGAAATGTCTCTCCTCCTTTGTATAAAGTACTCCTTTTTCCAAACCCAAACATTGCTGATTTGAGTTAATGATACAGCATATTCATTGCAAATTGATAGACAAAAGTCATGTGATTTACTTTTATTACTAAAATTTTTTGTTTCCATATTAACAAATAATTATTCTAGCATTTAAAAAATCTTTCCCTTGGCATCTTTTTTCTAATTTTTCTATTAGCATATTTATTGATCTTAACATAGTGTGCATACATATACATAGGTACACATGTGGTGGGAGAGAGAGTAGCCCCTCTGCCATACACAGTAAAAACTTGTCCTTAGCTTAAAGCCTACTTTTTTATTTGATTTGATGTAAAGATTTCTAAATGTTAGGCTTTGAAATCTGCGAAGTTGTTTTTATAGTCTTTTACGTCCTTTATTGATTAGTTTATCAAGTTCTTCTTCATTTCTTACATTATTGACCTTCTATTTATTTTCTCTCCACTTAAATCAACTCTGAGTTGATTCAATCAATCAATCAATTCTGAGTCTCTCAGAACTCCATCTGTCTAGAATGCTGAGAAGTTGTATCCCCGGCTGCCGTGCACTTGCTCTTCACCCCAGGTCGAAATCCACCTCCATGATCCACAGAAGTCTTTCTGGTCAACCCTTTTGTTTCATTTCCTATTCTGATCCACTGACTTGTCCACTTCACGTCGGTCTGCACTGTTTTCATTATTTCACAGAAACCGCATCTCAATACTTCTACATTACAAGTTCTAACTTAATCGCTATTTTTACACAAAACCTTCCAGTCTCTACCCTCTGCACTATTGGAGATTAAACCCTGGGCCTTGCATATACTAGCTCACAGCTCTACCACTGAGCCACACCCAGCCCCTGCTCATAAGTCTTTCCCCCATAGTAATCACTGTAATGTCTGGAATTGCTTTGTCTTGCTTCCTTCCATTAGTACACCATGTTGGATTCTTGTTAGAAGTACTCTAATTTAAAAAGAACCAATACTCATACACAATATAGAATCTCTCCATCCAGGAACACTGTGTTGGTTCATTTATGTAATGATGATGGCATTAATCTAGTTATTAGGAATTCACATATATTTGATCTGTTTTAGTAATAATAATAATAATAATGTGACTAATCTGATTAGGACAAAAGAAACAAACAGGGAAGAAAAAAGATACACATTCACACACACAGAAATCCCATAAAAAACAAAACCAGAAACCATAATATATAAGACAAAGTCCTATAAGGCAAAAAACAAAACCAAAACAAAAATACCTCCAAAAATACAATTGAGTCAATTTTGTGTTGACCATCTATTGCTGCATGTGTGGGGCCTGCTTGTATATGTGGTTTATATACCCAGTGAGACTCTAGTGGAGAAAACTAATTTTCCTTTTGCAAGCAGTTGTCAATTAGATATCTTCCAGGTTAGGGATGAGGGCTTGTGTCCACTTCCCCTCTCAGCACTGGGACACCATCTGGATTGGACCTGTGCAGGCCCTGTGCATGTTGCCAAAGTTTCTGTGAGTTCCTGTGCATGTTAGTGTCACACAAATCCTAATTGGTCTTATAATAAAAATCCGGAGCCAGATATTGGGCAAAAACTGAAAGATCAGAGAGACAAAGGAACAAGCCACAGCCATTGCTCACCACTACTGAATCTCAGGTCAAATGGGGTAGATCCTGTCTCCATGAATCCTCACATTGAATAGGGGAAGCAAAGGGTCAAACTCTGTCTCCTCCTGCCTTATATTTCTTTCTCTGTCCAGCCATATCACTTCCTGTTTCAACCTTTCTAGTGCTGGGATTAAAGGCATGTGTGTTTCCCAAGTACTGAGAACAGAGGCAGGGTATCTCAAGTGCTGGGATTAAAGGTTTGTGCAATCACCACCTGGCTCTGTTTCTCTTTTGCTTTGGGTTAATCTCATGTATCCCAGTGTGGCCTTGAACTCACAGAGATACCAACAAATCTCTGCCTCTACCTTCTGGGTGCTAAGATTAAAGGTGTGAATCACTACTGCCTGAAGTCTATGGCTCACTCTGTGGCTGGCTGTGTCCGCTGATCTTCAGGCAAGCTTTATTTGATACACAATATATCACCATATGTTACTCTGTGGTGTCTAGAAAGCCATGTTACTGTCCTCCATCCCCACTGGCTTCTACAATCTTTCTGCCTCCTCATCTAGAGCTCTCTGAGCCATGAGGGGGCAGAATTGATGGAAACATCCTTTTCAGAACTGAGTGTTCCAAGATCATTCTCTGCAAAATGTCCAGTTATGGGTTTCTTGTTTTTGTTCCCATCTACTGAAGGAAGAACCTTCTTTAATGAGTGAGCAAGACACTGATTTTGAATGTAGAATGTTGTTAGGAGTCACTTTTTTGCTACAACCTCTTAGCAGAACAGTAGTATTTGGTTTTCCCCTAGGTCCATGGCTTATCTAGTCTCAGGGTTTTGGCCTCCTGAGCATTGGTAGTCAGGGGTTCCTTCATGGAGTAGGCCTTAGGTACAATCAGATAGTGGTTGGTTACTCCCACAACTTTTGGGCCACTATTGCACCAGCATATCTCACGGTCTATTCACCATTGTAAATGGAAGGTTTTATAGTTGAGTTGGTATTTACTTTCATCTTATGTTAGCATGCAGAACACCTCCCAGTACCATGAACACTAGGGGTTCTAGTCAGGCTCCAGCTCAGCCTTTCCATGTTCAATGAGCTATATAGGTGTGATCTTCAGCACTAGGGCTTTACCATCAGTTTGTGGAGAGCAACCAATAGCCTTGGCAATAGCTTGAGTGATGTGGGGGTTTCTATGGGGCCCCTTTGTCCAACAACTCAGATGTAATCCATTCCTAGCACTGGAGGCTCCACTTGATGTTCAGTGAGAAATGTCCTTTTGGGGCTTTGTCTGCCTACTATTTGGTGATTTCATTTGTATTTCTTTTATTTATGTATATATTTTAAGACGCTTCTAGCTTCTATTGTAGTAGGTTTCCACGTGACCTCACATGGCCTTTAGTTTTGGCTCCCCCCCCCCACTGCAGATTCCCTTCCTTGCCTTCTTCTTCCTTCCTATCCGATCCTCCAGTCCACCGCCACCCCCACCCATTCATAACTATCTATTCTATTTCCCCTTCCTGGGAAGCATGTTCTGGTTTGCTTGTTTGATTTTCCTTTCATTACATATAGGCTTTGTGGGAAATCGGTATTCTCAGCCTGTGGTGATATACTGTATATTCAATAAAAGTAGCCTTAAATATCAGAGGGCTGAGCCACCCACAGAGCCAAGCCCTGAAGGTCAGGGAGTGGTGACCTACGTCTTTAATTTCTTCACTTTAATTACTTCACAGAGGATCTCTGTGAGTTCAAAGCCAAACAAAGCAAGTTGGTAGTGGCACACACCTTTAATCCTAGCACTAGGAAAGTTGAACCAGGAATTGAGATAGCTGGACAGAGACAGAAAGATGAGGAGAAGACAGAAGTTCTTCCCTTTGCCTGTTCCCTTCCAATCTGAGGATTCAGGGAGACAGAGCCTGTTCTTTTTGGCCTGAGGAGTTGGCTTGGTGAGAAGTGAGTGTGACTTGTTTCTCTGATATTTCAGCTTTTCCCCAATATCTAGCTCTGGGTTTTTATTACAATACCAAATAAAATTCATGCAATATCAGCCAATTGTACAAATAGGCAGGGATGAGATGGAGGTTCAGGGCTTTCTAAATCTTTGCCATTTATACTTGGAATCGAAGGGAACCATGCAGCGTCCTCTGCTCATCACAACAGATTCAAGCAGTCTTTGGGTATCTCTGTGATTTAACTTAACTCTTTGGGAGGTGAGGCTTTACTTTTTTCTGTTTAAACTCTTGCATTCCAGGCCTTTGCTCTGATAGTCTGACTCCTTTCCTGCAAGGGCAATGAGTGACCATTTGAAGATATTACCAGAAAGGACGGGGAGTAGAGACTGGGAGAGACCAGTGCTCAGCCAAGGGACCCAGAGTCATAAGGGTTCCAGATGTCGCTGCCTAAGGCACCTGCTTCCCACCAGTTCAGGAGGCGAAGTACAGGCCTGGAGTTTGCTTGCTTAGAAAGCAAGAAAAATGGTCCATTTTGCAGTGGCAATCATGGCCTCTGCAGGCTGTCCTTACCTCTCCTACTAATGCTCATTCATGCCAAGCGTCTTGCACTTCTCAACAGTGTAGACACATTCAGAGGGAGTTCCTTTATTAAGAGGAAAACTAAACAGTATGGAATGAAAATGAACAGGAATTAATTCTGTCTCCTTTTATTGCCTAGACTCAGGTCCTTATTGCAGATATAGAAAAACTGAAGTGCAGTGATTGGCCCAAAGCTCCCAACTTGTTACTGGACTGGGGAAGACTTGGTGAAGGACTTGGCACAGAGCCCAGGACTCAGGAAGGGTAACTCTGAATTTTAATACTAGAACTCCAGTCTCTTCCAGCCCAGCCCAGCCCAAGGTTCCCTTTTACACTGTGACTGCTGCCTTTATGCAAACTACTGCTCAGTTGGATGGTTGGTTGCTTGTTTAAAGTAGAGTTCTAAGTCTGTATTTCTCCAGTTTCTGCAACTTATAAAATGCAATGACCTTCCAAGTGATTGAATGTCATTGGTGTTTCTCTTGAGTTTTTTATTTGTTGCTTTCATTACATTTGGGGGTTGGGAAAGGGTGCAGAGAGTAATATAACATTGATTTTTCTTTCTGATTTCTCCAAGTTGTGCTTAGTTGAGCACATCTAATATTTAAATAGGATTCCTTTGACTACTGAAAAATGCTAATGTTCTAGATGCAATTAATCTCAGAAATCCATGAATTCACAGAACAAGATGCCAACTCATTCTGATTACCTCACTCTTTCCTGGCAGGCTTCGCTCTGTGTCTCACAGTAAGTACTGCAGCGTGTAGTTGCTGAGGGGATGGAGAAATCGGTCAGCAGTTAAGAGCACTAGCTGCTTTTCCCGAGGACCCAGGTTCGATTCTCAGCACTCATATATGACAGGTCACAAATGTTTGTAACTCCAATCCCCTCTTCTTGCTTCTAGTTTCTGTGGGCATCAGATACACATGTGCTACACAAACATACATGTAGGCAAAACACCCATGCACATTAAATAAAAATAATAAATAAATACAATTGCTTAAAAAGAAAGATGGTTGGTTGAGGATATTTGTAGAGTGTAGTGAAGGATTTACATTTTAATGAATTGTATGAGATTTCTCATCCTGGTGGTTCTTTACATATCATGTAGCACTACATTTTGCACATAACAAATAACTCATAAATTTATTCAACTGAAGACATTCTCAAAACAATAGTGAGCTCAATAACATACTGTATGAAGGACTTCACATATTTAATCATTCTTCTTTGATTTAGATGATTTAGATTTACATCTCCTCTAACTCTGTGTTTTTATCTTGTAAATACATTTACAATTATGGTCATTTATGGCTTTTAGGGGAGGAAAAGCTTATGGTTTAAAGAGATATAAATTATAACAAAGAGGGGCTGGAGAGATGGCTCAGCGGTTAAGAGCACCGTCTGCTCTTCCAGAGGACCTGGGTTCGATTCCCAGCACCCACATGACAGCTAACAACTGTCTGTAGTTCCAGTTCCAGGCAAACACCAAGGCAAATAAATAAATAAAATAAAGGTTTTTAAAAAAAATTATAACAAAGACTTGAGGCTGGTGAGATTGTTCAGTGGTTAAGAACACTCTCTGCAACTACTGGGTGCATGTTTCTACCCTTGCGACATCGCGTCCTGCCGCTCACTAAAAACATACTGCCCAATCATTCTAACACTTTGCCTTCAAAGCCCAACCTGCCTCCAATCCATGTCAGCCACTTTATTTGAAACTTTTATGTGTTTACACACCAGCACTTTGCAAGCTCATTGGATATCACCTCTCTTCTGTTCACTGAACTATGATTGGCACTGGGTAGAAACTGCAACAAGGTACCCAAAATGGGATTTTTCACTGTCTTTATTTTAGCCTTGTAGCTTAACATAAAATAATGTTTCCAAAATGAGGTATTATGCAGAACCTAGGAGAAAGATGGTCAAAACTAGGGTGAGGATAACCAGTTTATCTGCCTGGGGATACCTAAGAGGCATGTGTGTTGGGACTGAGAGAATGAATCAAAAGAAAAACAATGAGATGGCAAGATGGCTCAGTGAGTAATGTGTTAGCCACACAAGTGTGAAGATCTGAGTGCAGATTCTCAGAAGCTGCATAAAATCAGACATGGTGTACATGGCAATATACCAAGGCGGGAGGTCGAGACAAGAGAATTTTCAGAAGCTCACAGGCCAGTTAAAATGGCATATGCATTACTGAATAGCAAAATGTCTCAAGGTGAATGGTTACCTAAGATTGTCCCCTGACTTTCACAGGCACGCTGTGAAATGCATGCATCTGCACCTGCATCTGCATTCATACACATAAACATATACACATACTACAAACATAGAAAGGGGGATTTTTTATCAAGTTGAGCATCATGCAAAGGAATTCCTTTGGAGCTAAGCTAAAGCCTTGGAAGCTATGGTGGTTGCTTCCCCTTGCCCTATGCCAAGTGAAGAAGCTTCTGGGCATATTTGATAGCCTTTAAATGTGTTCCCTAGAGCATCAATGATAAGAGGCATTGCTGCAAGACATGAAGAGGAATGAGAAGGAAGACTGCCTACTAGCTGGAGGGGGTCAAGCAAAGAAAAAGACCTGGGCAGAAGCTGCAGGCCTTAGATGGGACAAAGATGTGTGTGTTTTCCTCTGTGGGTACTAGAAACAAAACTCAGGTCCTTAGCAAGTGCAATAAAGGTTTTAATTTCTGAGCCATTTTTTTCCAATCCCACACAAAAAGGCAGAAAGGGTTTTGTTATCATAGACCAAAAGGAAGCATCATCTGTAGCTTTTCAAGGTTTACTGGAATAAGCTGGCAGATACAATAAGAAGAAAAGAAAAGAATGCCATCAACGTGCAAAAGGACAAAAGTGACGGCATGGAGGAAATCAAAGGAGTGTGACTATTCACTAGCCAAGAAGCACTTAGAAGCATATGCTCTACCTTTTCTTCAGAGAGCAGGAGAATTGGAAATGCAGATGGGTGTGTGAGTACAAGGGTATTTCTTTTTCCAACATCAGTATCATAGAAAGAATTACCTAATTGGGACTTTCCAATTTCATTTTCTCTGTTTGGCAGTATACCAAGAGAAAACCCCCTGTTCATTATAGATCTGAACCAGCTTTGTTAGGGCCCAGAGACATCTTAAACATGCCTACATTTAGATTCTACCTGAATTATTGATAGGTAATGTCCCTGTGGATGGTCTCTTTAGAATGTGAATGACCCCATCAGACAAATGTTATCCACGATGGACTCCTGTCTGGGGATGGTTATATTCCTCAGTACCTGAGGGCTTGAGGGTATGAAAGCTATTGTTCCCTTTAATTTCTAATCTTGATTCATTAAGCAATTGAAGAGAGCCTTTTTCCTTACATCAAATTTCAATGTGTGCCATATGACACTATATTTGGGGGTCTGAGTTATCTGAGCCCCAGTTTGATTTACCAATTCTGTGGAATAATCTTTTTGTACACTCTGGTTGGTTTAATAAAGAGTTTAATGGCCAACAGATAAGCAGGATTTCCAGGCATAGAGGATTCTAGGAAGAAGGAGGAGGAGTTGCCAGCAGACACAGAGGCAAAGAACACACAGAAGGACAGAAAAAAGCCACAAGTCATGTGGCAGCACATAATTTAATAGAAGTGAATTAATTTAAATTATAAGAGCTAGTTAGAAACAAGCTAAGCTACCAGCCAAACTTTCATAATTAATAAGAAGTCTCCATGTAGTTTTGAGAGAGATGGTTGGTTAGATAGAAAAAAAGTCCAACTACAAGAAATTTCATTAAAAGGGTTAGGGGGAGAAAATAGACAAACCTAAATGTTCTTGGAAAAGTCATCAAAGGAAGGAACCAAGATACTCTATGCTGCCTGTCTCCACTGACATCATCTTTAATTGAGCCATCCTTGTTCAAAAAGCAGCCATACCTTCCTCAATCTGGAACTTCTTATGAACATGGACAATGTGTGAGGCTGAGAGGGTTGAATGGCTTATTGGAGAGCAGGTTTCCTGATGCCTAGAACACTACTCAACATAACACCTGGATCTCAGGGTCTGACCTGCCTGCCTTACCATTTCAGAAGCAAGCTGCTTGTCTGTTTGCCCTTGGGAAAATGAAAACCTGCCCAATATTTACTATATTTTAATAAAGAAAGCAGATGCTAAGATATCCTTCCCAAACCAGAGTTGTCTCCAGAACAAATATGTATGTGGCCACATTCCTCTCCAACTTATTCATAAAGGGGCCAACTAGACTATTCCCCTGCAACTCTGAGAAGCTGTGGACCACATTCTTAAAAGTTTAGTAAGAAGCATAAGCTATGTGAAATTGTAAAAATAATCCTTTCATTTTCTTTTCTTGTTTTCTTGTTCCAATTTTGTATATATACCTTGTGGACTGCATCCATTTTTTTCTGCTAAGAAAAGATGCAAACTTATTGACCTCTTCAACCCTGGATCCCTTCCCATTTTGTCGTACACTTTTAATTTGAGAAGCAAGGCATGAAAATGGCAGCACTCCTCAAGTCCTTTATAGTAATGCAGAATTTGGCTCCACAAGCAGATCAATAGCCTTCATCAGACAGAGACACTTAGAAAAGCTCATTATCTAATTGGAAAGATACGCCAAGGCACCAGATTCTCAATGACCTTAACTGAACATTTCTCATCCCAGAAATCATGGTAATACCTTCCGAAAGAGCTTCAGACAAGGGTATTTATTTTATAGAAATAATTGCCTAATTGGGATTTTCCAATTTCAGCTTCTCTTTCTGTTTGGCAATCCACCAAGTGAGGGACCCAATATGACCACTGGTCATTTTATGTCTGAACTAGAGAACCCTTAACCATTCCTATAGTACATGCCACATGAATTCATTCTCATCTTGTAATAGAGATGCCTGATCATACCATTAGGGCTATTCATTTCTCTCCTACTTTCCATGGGGCAAATGGAAAGTAATTTGTATTAGTATTTCTTTTTAAAGCGTACTTGTTTATTTTATTTTATTTTATATTAAAACATGGGTTGTAGTAAGATGTTTCTGGCCCAGCCTTTCCGGCATAGCCCTGAGGTTCCGACCCACTTGCAGTCCCAAATAATCAGACAAAGGCTTATATTAATTTCATGCTGATTGACCTATGGCTCAGACATATTGCTAGATAGCTCCTTCATCTTAACTCAGTCTATTTCCACTAATCTGTTTAGCCATGTGGCTTTGTACCTTTTCTCAGAGCAGCATGGTTGTCTTCTTTCCATGTTGTGAAATATTTCCAGCCCTGTTTAGGCCAGAAGTTCAGATCTTGCCTGCAGCAGCTTTTATCCTCCAAAGAAATGATTCAGATGCTTATGTTAACTTCATATTGTTTGGCCCATGTCTCAGGACACATTGCCAGCTACCTCTCTCATCTTAATTCAACCCATTTCTAGTAATCTACCTGTCACGTGGACTGGCCCCTGGCTCTTCCTCAGGGGTCGGGTGGAGACTGACTGACTCCACCCTCCTTCTACCTGTCTCTACTCTGATTTCCTGCCTATTGCTACGGTGGTCGCCATGGGCCAAAACAGTCACTTTATTCACAGCATCACATACAGAAAACAGTCCTCCCACATTTCTTCTTCGTCTGCTGCCATCTCTCCTGGTGTCTCTGCTCTTCCTGTTCCCAGAGTTTCTTAGTCTGGTAGTCCCGCCCATACTTCCTGTCTGCCTTTTGCCAATCAGCCTTTTGTAGGTGGGACAATTATTTACAATGTAACACAACATAATCCCACTACAATGGGTGTTTTGCCTACATATACATCTGTGCACCACATGCATGCCTGGTGCCTTCAGAGGCAAGGCTAAATGGTCGGATCCCATGGGATCGGCATCACCATGTACCATGTGGGTACAGGGAATTTAATCCAGGTCCTCTGGAAAAATAGCCAATGCTGTTAACCCTAATGCCATCTTCAGCCCCAGCAGTCAATCTTTTGACTAAGATGAATAAGTTTAAATGAAGCAGAGAATATTACCTTGCAAAGGCAATGGGATGCTAATTAAGCCCTGTCTCGGGTTGACGATCCACATTTTGTTCCATCGGTCAAGACCCTGCCCCAACACCAGACCCTGAGATCCTCTGAAAAACTAAGGCTCCCCAAGGCATTCTTTTGAGGGACTTGTAAAAGGTTGTCTGCATTGGGTCAAGACTGGCAAACACCATGGCTCTTCTGAGACACACCTGTGCTAGTCATTCAGCCGCTGAGGTAGGAGTCCACTAGGAAGAGGGATTCCAATTTTCATTCTCTAAACACCTAGTGGCTGGAGCTGAACACACCACTCAAGAATGCCTCTGAGTACAGAAGCTTAAACTAGGTTCCTTTCCATCTACCCACCTTGGCTCTACATTGCTGCCATCCTAATTCTGGCAATTCCTTCCAATCCCATCCCCAAAGCAGGCTGTTCCCTGTCTTACTCTCTATTCTCTGTGGGTTCCTAGTGTGCAGTATGTACGGCCTTTCCAATAGCTGTGGCTTCCTTGTGTTCTCTTTACTCACAGCAGAGCTGCGACGATCGCCCTTGACTCTCAATTTGAGACTGGATTGAGAACTGCCTAGGAGATGGGATACAATAAGAACGTAGGTGTTCTCACAAGGAATGTATCAAACTCTTGATGGAGTCATGACATGATGGTGCCATTCGGAGGTGGTGAGCAGCAGGAGGTGAGGCAGAGTTGAAGGGGTGGATCACAGGACTGACCTTGGGGGCTAGAAGCTCGCCAGGTGCCTTTCTGCTCCTCTGTGGCGCTTGCTTGGTTGACTTGGGTTGAACACTTGTGCCCACACACATCCTCCCACCACGAGGGCTAAAACCTCGGGAAGTGTGAATAAAATAAAGAACTCCTCCCTTGTGGTAGTTGTCTGAGGGATTTAGGTCACAGCAACACAAAGTCAGACTGGCACTCTGTCTAAACCACAGCCTTTTCCTGACCAACCCCAAGCAATCAGACGCCCTTTCATCAAGAACCAGCAAGACCCCATCTCTGAAGCCCTATGTAAGCCAAATGGACCCAGATCCTAGACTCACCACCATGCTCACTGCGGGGTTGATGAGCACAGACTTGACACACAGTTTCATGGTCCTGAAACATGCTGCAAATGTTTCCCCCCAATGGCATCTGCCATTCTCATATTCAAAAGGTTCTTAACTTTTTATGGCAATTTATCTCTAAATTAAACCTTGACCTCTAATTTAAATAATTTTCAGACATCTCAAGAGATCTATTCCAAACTTGAATGGGAAG
The DNA here is from genome assembly GCA_004025045.1 of Sigmodon hispidus. NCBI lineage: Eukaryota > Metazoa > Chordata > Mammalia > Rodentia > Cricetidae > Sigmodon > Sigmodon hispidus. Next base: position 1,458 of record PVIH01008399.1, on the reverse strand, counting down.
TGAGTGGGTAGAAGGCTCCGAGGCACAGCTCAAGCTCCCTGGCTGGAATGGATTTCAGATTCACTGCCAGACAGGGCCTGTAGGCTTCCGTGCCAACTACCTGTAATAAATTCAACTAGAAAGACCTTTGATATGCTTCCATTAGAAACTAGACCTAACAATTGGTGGACATAGGCCGAATGCCAGCTGTCCATCATCTGTTTCTCACTCAATGAAATGCTTCACGTTCACATCTCTGTTTTACAGGTAACTGAAATAAGTCAAGAAACAGCTTCCTAACAGAAATACAGTGAGACAATGGATGCGAGCGCATTTGAGCCTCTGTTGTAGAAGGCTAGTTTGCTCTCTGCAAGCTTTTTGATCCCCCCATAAGCCATACCCCAAAGGTGACACCACCTCCGTCCCGCCCTATTCTCGTCTCCAGACTGAGAATTCTCTTTGAAAACATGGAGTGACTCATTACATAGGAGATAGTGTCTCACTGTGGCCATTTTAATTTTTCTTATTTTCAATTTCATTTTCCGGTAGTTTACCTTTATAAGCTTTTAAAAGTTTTTATGGCGCATACACCCTACTAATATATTAAATCCTCTGCTTGGGGTGGGCCTATGTATTTTGTTTTTCATAAAGGAAAGAAAGAGGAAAGGGGAAAAAAGGAAGGAAGGAATGTTAGAGAAAGGGAAGCCTAGACATACCAGCCCCTCCCCCTCCTGTGGCTTATTGCAGAAAAAGGAACAGTTCCCAGGCTCTGAGAAACTGGACTGAAGCTGGCTCCCCTCAACAGAGTGTATGTGCCCTTACCAAGAAGCTGCCCAGCACAGACACAGGGGACAGGAAGCATGTGGCTTTGCATGCATCAGAACTAGCGTGAGCCTTGCAAGCCTGCATGATATGTTCTTGTGCCAACCATGCTAATGTGTTCCTGCCATGATGAGAACTGCATGCACCCGAGGAAGTTACCCAAACTCAAAGTCCATGCCTATTCCACAGAAAGTAGGTCTACACTCAGGGGTAGAGTATTTGACTCCAGAAAGCCCCGCTAAGAGTCAAAAGCTCCCACGGCCTGCCCTTTCACACCGTTTCAGGGAGTTGCATAAAGCAGGGTGACTGGTGGGTGTTGCAAGCGGCAGAGACCACAGTCTGCCAGCTACTGTGGCCCCTCCCTTTGTCCTCCCTCAACCCTTTCCTGGCAAATGATATCTAATATCTTGTGCAGCACAAGAGATCAATGCATTCTGCAAAGACGATGTCTCTAAAATTGGTGATCAGGCAAAAAAAAAAAAAAAAAAAAAAAAAAAAAAAAAAAAAAAAAAAAAAAAAAAAAAAAAAAAAAAAAAAAAAAAAAAAAAAAAAAAAAAAAAAAAAAAAAAAAAAAAAAAAAAAAAAAAAAAAAAAAAAAAAAAAAAAAAAAAAAAAAAAAAAAAAAAAAAAAAAAAAAAAAAAAAAAAAAAAAAAAAA